>SNQJ01S0062233.1:19007-41531 GCA_010110895.2 Picea sitchensis
GTGATCATTTGATTTATTTGTTCTTGTATGTGGATGACATGTTGTTGATAGGAAACAACAAGGAGATTATCCAAGATGTGAAAACTAAGTTGTCCTCTAAATTTTACATGAAGGATATCAGTGCTTCAAATTTCATTTTGGGCATGGAAATTAAAAGAGATCAAAAAAAGAGGAAACTCTAGTTAAATCAAAGAAAATATGTCGAGACAATATTGCAGAGGTTTAATATGCAGGAATGTAAACCGGCCAAGGTTCCTATTCCTGTTGGTGTAAAGTTATCTGTGGATCAGTGTCCCAAGACACAGGAAGAGGAGGAGGACATGTCTCGTGTTCCATATGCAAGTGCAGTTGGCAGTTTGATGTATGCAATGGTCTATACTAGACCAGACAGTGCACATGCAATGGGAGTTTTGAGCAGGTATATGTCAAAACTAGGGAAGGAGCATTGGACAATAGTAAAAAGGATTTTCAGGTATTTGTGTGGCACTGCTAGCTATGGATTGTGCTACCAAAGAAGAATGGGATTGGGAAGAGTGGTGGATATACATGGCTTCATGGATGCAGAATGGGTTGGAGATCTAGATCGTAGGAGATATACAAGTGGGTATGTGTTTAACCTGTTTGGAGGAGCAATAAGTTGGATGAGCAAAAGACAGGTTGTAGTGGAACTTTCAACTACATGAGGTGAATACATGGAAACCACTCATGCAAGTAAGGAAGCAGTATGGTTAAAAATATTTTTTTGAGGTATTGGGTCGGTACAACAAGCTGTAAGGATAGATTGTGACAGTCAGAGTGCATTTTTTTTGGAGAAGAACCTGGCTTATCATTCAAAGACAAAGCATATTGATATTCAATATCACTTTTTGAGAGACATGGTTGAGAAAAGAAAGTATTGCTTATGAAGGTGGACACTTTGAAGAATGTTGCATATTCATTAACAAAATCTGTGAGCATTGAGAATTTCTCTTGGTGTAGAGGATCCATGAGCATTGTTGCCCTGGATTGTTGACTATGTAACCCTGTAACCCCTTGTATGAAAAAAAACCAACGAGTGGGAGAATGTTGGGTATGTGTTATATTATTTGTAGGAGTAACAGTGTTTGTGTTGCGCTAGGCGTGAAATCCCCCCGTTCAAGGGCAGCACCCCCAAGAATTTTTTTGCCTCGGGCAATGTGTCGCATTTTTCCCTCATTTTTCATGTTGCCTCAATTTGTGTGTCCATTGTTGGGAAGTTTTTCGGCACATGGTTTTTGCCGATGGTTTTCTATTTTCGGTTAAGGAATTAGGATTTTTGACTAATCCAGGTCATTGGGTTAGGTTTTTGGATGTCGTTGGCTCCTATATGTATATTGTATTCTAAATTGTGTATCACTATGAATGAATATAGAATATGTTGGTTTTCTCAGTTTGGGTTTCCAAGGGAAAAATCTGTGTAATGTTTGTATTTTCCATTGTATATTTTTTGTTCTTTTACTGAAAATTTGTTTGTAGTAAATAATGTATAACGTTAAAGTCTGCAAGGAAGTGTTCCCCTTATATTCTCAATAGTCCTTTGACTGCCCCACTTCCCTTATATGGCTTCACCAACAGGATGGACAGGAAGTCTCAGAGCCTTATATTTAAGGCCCAATGCACCATGGAACAATTCCTAGCAAAATCCCACCCGGAGAGAGATCTCACGGGCCTGACAAATCGCCTCTTCAACAGTAAATAAGACTTCCCAAGCACAAGGTTAAGCAAAAATGACAATAAGTTACAACAAAATATGTATTCCTTCACAAAGGAATTTCCTTCTGAAGGATTTCAGAATGAATGATTCCCCCCCAAATTACACTAAGGCTAATAATATATATTGCATGCCTTCAACTCAACACTTGTCACCTTCAGAAGTAGCTTTAGCCACTTGGTGACTCGTCCCCTACCCTCAGGAACTTAGGATAAATACATCTCCATAAATTAAACTTTCAGAAATATTAATAAAATATTCCCTTGACTTAAGCTTCCAATTTTTTCCTTTTCCCTGGAGTTTATCCCCCGTCTCTTTTCATATGAGTTGAGTCTACACGTAGAGATGTGATTATATTAAAAATCTCAAGGGTGATTACATTTACAATATAATCACACTGGACTTTTGCATCCAAGCTCACTAGCCTTAAAATACAAGCATATGTACAAAGGCTCTCTTGCTCCACTTGAATCACATTTCAATCAATGACATGATTAGCATCAGGTATATACTTTTTAAGTAAAGAAACATGGAATACATTATGAATACTCAAGGATGCAGGCAATACAAACATATATGTGATAGGACTGTTCCTCTCCAGGATTTCAAATGGCCCACAATAGTGTGCTACCATCTTAGAACAATTCCCCAACTTTAGGGAACTATGCATGGCTTTCACTTTCAAAAACATGTGATCACCCACTTTGATTTCTCTGTGGATTTTGCCTTTATATACACAATTGTTTTACATGTCTTGGGAATCCTTTACGTTCTACCTTATCTTTACCATCTTCTCTTCCATTTCCTAGAGCAGATCTGGCCCAACTATTGCATGGTCTTTTGGGTTATCCCAACTCATAGGTGTGTTGCACCTTCTACCATACAGTGCTTCAAATGGACTCATCTTTAAAGATTTTTGATATCCATTGTTGTAAGAAAACTCTACCAAATGTAAGCAGTCTTCCCATTTTGATGGTTTATCCATAACATATATCCTTAGCATATCTTCTATTACCTTATTTACCCTCTTGGTCTGTCCTTATGATTATGGGTGATATGTTGTGCTAAAGTTCAAACTTTTCCCAATTCCTTTGAATAATCCCTTCCAAGAATTTGAAGTGAACTTGGGATCTATGTCAGACACAATTTCCTTAGCAATACCATGCAATTTAGCAATTTCTTGCATGTATATCTCAACAATGTTGGTGTCCTTGTGCGTTGATTTCACTGGAACAAAATGGGCAACTTTAGTAAGCTTTTCCACCACCACCATAGTAGAATCATGTTTCTTGAAAGTCATAGGCAACATAGTTACAAATCCGTTGTTATAACTTCCCACTTCCACTCAGGAATGGACAAAGGTTGTAGCAAACCAGATGGACGTTTTTGCTCATCCTTGACCTTCTAACATTCAAGGCATCTAACAATAAAATTAACAACTTTCTTCTTCATACATAACCAATAGTATTGCTTTTTTACGGCGACAATTGTCTTCTATTATCCTGGATGTCTACCATAAGGAACCTTATGCATCTTTGAAAATATTAGGCTTTTCAACTCCTAATCATTTAGCACATAGACTCTGCGTCTATACATGAGGATCCCATCCTCTCTTAGCTCATAACCTTCTAAATTATGTTGTGACGTACCTTATTGCAAGTTCACCTTTATGTCCACATAGCGCATATCTTATTTGGAAACTTCTAAAATTATGTCACACAAATATATCTGGTACATTCTAATGGTTGTAGCATGCATCTAATGCACTCTCCTATTGAGTTCATCAACCACCTTGTTTTATTTACCTTTGATATTCTTAATATCAAAGTCATACTCGCTAAGGAATTCCAACCATCTACTTTGTCTAACATTTAAAGTTGCCTAACTAAATAAATATTTCAGACCATAGTGGTTTGTCCTCGGCTCAAATATTTTACCCATGAGATATTGCCTCCACATCCTCAAGGAATGCATTATGGCCACCGACTCTAAATCATGAGTGGCATAGAGCCTTTCATATTCTTTTAGCTATCTTGATTCCTAACATATCACGTGCCCATTCTGACTAAGGAATCCCCAAAGTCCTTCTTTGCAAGCATATGTACATACAACAAAGTCTTCATTTGGATCAACAATCCTCAAAATTGGTGCACTTGTCAATAAAAACTTCAAGTGTTGAAAACTTCTTTCAAAATCTGTAGACCATTCAAATCGCACACCCTTATTTTGCAAGGAGGTAATTGGGTGCACAATTTTTGAGAAGCCTTAAATAAACCTTCTGTAGTACCCTACTAGTCCCATAAAGGACCTTACCTCTGCAACATCTCTTGGTGTTGGCCATTCCTCAATGGTTTTTATCTTTGATGGGTCCATGACTATTCCTTCCTCTGAAATGATATGACCCAAGTAATGAATCTATCTCTGGTAAAGTGAACACTTGCTCAACTTTGCATAAATTTGTTGCCCGCTCAATACCTACAACACCATATTCAAAGTTTGCTCATGCTCTTATTCAAACTTTTAGTAAATAAGTATGTCATCCAAAAATACAATGACAAACTTATTTAAATAATTTCTAAAAAATCCATTCATTAAACACATGAAGGCAACTGGTGCGTTTGACAACCAAAATGACACCATTATAAACTTGTAATGACCATACCTTGTTATGAAGGCAGTCTTGATGATATCTTCCTCTTTTATTCTCACTTGGTGATATCCAGATCTGAGATCAATCTTGGAAAATATCCTTGCACCCCTTAGTTGATCAAACATGTCATCTATCCTTGGCAAAGGATACTTGTTCTTCATTGCTACCTTATTCAACTACCTGAAGTCAATGCAGAGTCTCAGCATACCATCCTTCTTTTTCACAAATAAAGCCAACGCACCCCAAGGAGACACACTTGGGTGTATATACCCCTTCTTTAGAATCTCTTCAAGCTGCAACTACAACTCCTTCAATTCTGCGTACTCATCCTATAAGGAGTCTTGGATACAGGAGCTGCTCCTGGCATCAAATTTATAGAGAAGTCTATATCTCTTTTCGGTGGCAACTCTGGTATTTCCTTAAAGACATCCTTGAATTCCTTTAGTATTGCACAATATTCAACGCTTGACACTTTATCCATGGGTGCCTCCTCCATGTGTGTTGCAAATACTTGACATCCTTCCCTGTAACTTTTCTTCAACTGCAAGGATGAAATTTCTCTGATAGTCACAGCTCTTGGAATGCCTTGAGTTGTTCTCAAATTTCCTTGCTCATCCAAGCAAGTAAATGCCTTATTATAATATTCTAGAATAGCATGATGTTGGTCCAACCAATTTATGCCAATGAGGCAATCATACAAGCCCAAATGTATAATATTACAATCGGCTTTTGCATGCAGTCCATTCATTTCCATTGGACATGCCTTGACCATCTCATTTTCCTTTTATCCCCTATAGCTAACTGAACCAACCAAGGTTTTCCAAGCTTGCTTCTTGACAATTGGAATCTTTCCACCATTTTAGGATCTAGATAACTATGACTAGATCCTGAGTCAATTAAAATAAAAATGGGTTAGTCATTAATCGTACCTTTTGCCTCGATCATGTGCGACTGAAACTCAGCTTGCTTGTTGTCCAGGGCTATGCAAATTCTAGGTACACTTCCACCCATTTCTTCAACTGTCACATATTTGCATACACTGTGCGTAGTCCTCACTTTTTCATCTCTTTGAGGGCAATCTCTAAACATATGATTTATGTCGCAATCCCGACACTTCATTGGTTGTTGCCTTGACTTGGTTTCCATTGTCTCGATCATTCTGGGCTCCTTGGAAATTGGCTATCCTTGCGTAATATTTCTTAAAAATGGTGTCTTAGTCCCCTTCTTCCTTTGTTCCACCTTTCTTTTTATCTTGTCTTCCCAAGCCTTTTGGAAAGTCAATCTTCCCTTTTGTTTACCATAGAGACATTTAGCTCTCCTTATAGTTTCTTCCAATGTCTTGGGATCATCATATTGTATCTTATCGCTAATAAATGATGGCAACCCACTCAGGTACCTTTGAATATTCACATGTTCATCCTTGATAAAAGGAACATATTTTAGCTCTAAAAATCTCCTTTCGTACTCATCTATCGTCATGCTCCCAAGCTTGAGTTCAAATAACTCCTTCATTTTTCTATCATAGTAGTGCTTGGTTAAATATTTATTTTCAAAATATCACTTGAATTCCCTCCAAGTAACGTTCTTCTCATCAATGTTTTTCACTTGCACATATTGATCCCACTGCATTGATGCTTTCCCATTGAGCTAATAAATGGCAATTTTCCCTTCTGCCTGCGAGGAGTAATTATGCATCTCGAAGTATATCCTCATTCCCAACAACCAAGTTTCTGCATCCTCGTCCTTCTTATGCTCACCATAAAAAGCAAGAGGATTGATCTTATTCATTTCCCCTTGTAGCTTGTCCACCCCAGTCCTTCTATTATGCTTTCTGATAGGAGATGGACTTGAACTACTGCGTGCTTTCCCAGCTGAATATCTTGGAGAGTGATGGAGATACTTGTCAGCACCTTTTGTTTTTCTTCCCTCATCATGAGATCTGTGTCTTCATGGCCTCTTATCTCTATCTCCTTATCCATGTTTTTCTCAATTCTATCAAAGCTTATAGAAACTTGATGTTGAAGCCTTCTTGTTCCTCCTTGGCTTTCATAAGCCTGTCGATATTAGCTTTATAACTTTGGTCGTCCTTTTGAAAACTTTTTATGGACTCTACCAAGTTCATACTCTCTTCTAAGCCTTCCCTATGTCCATTGGATTTTGTACCTTCAACACCCATACCAGTGTACAACCTTTCCATTTCTTCATCCAGACTATAGCTTCTATGCACACTTGCCATTCTTTTAATCTTTGCGTTGATCCTTCCCTGAACTAATCGTTTTTAATTCTGCAAAAAGTGTAGTCGACGAGATTTGTTAGACTAATTAATGTGACAATTTTATGAAATATATGCACAATTTGTCAGAATCATTTATTTTATTTTTCCTTTGGATGATTTTTAACATCCAAACTCTAGTGTTCACACCTGTGCATCGTTGTTTTTGTGCGCATCACAAATTTATACCGCGCACCAATGGTTTTCCGCACAAAATAAACTTTCCATTGCGCAACACCAATACTTAACGTACATGTCTATTTCATGTTGATCTCTAGCCCACACAAGTCCAGTGTTGAACCAATAGCTCTGATACCAAAATGTGATGTCCCCAAAATCCTAAGATGGGCCACGTCACACAATCTCAACTTCAAGCTCTAGGATATTTTTTGTAGAAACCATTCTCACTACTCGACAAAGATACTTCAAAATTTCTAGTGTGCGGATACCACTTATAATGCTCCTTATTACAAGTAGATCGGATTAACTACACACAACCCTAAGGTATTGCACATAGACTCACGTTGAGCTTCACTCTACGAGTACACTTATTTTAATACAATTATAACATCGAAATAAATGTCACAAATCCTTTGTGCGCTTTAACCCTTCAGTACACACACACACACACACATTGTTGTGCACACAACACTTCTACACTCAAAGTACTACTACGTGTGCAATCAATCCAATATTACAAGTAGAATTATATCACTTTGTGTGCATTGACTGCTTCACTGCACACTCGGAAAATCATACCATGCCTTGGTCTCTTCTAATCATACCACAGAGTTTAACTTCCAAGAATAAGTTGAGCACTCAACACACCCTAAAAAGCCTATGTCAAATCTTACTTTTTTGGGTACTACTTGATCTCTTGCAATGTCTAATTCTACTTCGGTATGAAAATTGTTGCCTTTGCTTATCATCTTGTATCTCATGTAAGTCTTTAAAAGTTTTATGGAACATGTTAAAATCACCATAACTTAAAAATACTAACATTTAACTAAAGAATCGACAGTCGAAACGTTTCCCCGACGCACTAAAATTCGGCATCAGTAAGGATTAAGCATAAAAGTAAATCGTTTGAGGGAACCAAGGTAGGTGGTCGTCGATCCTCATCGACGTCGGTAAACGGAATTTTTCTTTCACGAACCAGTTTTACCAAGGATGTCCCAATGATCGATCCCTTCGGCATCGGTGAATTCCTAAAGGAGTAAGCACTCACAAAGAATGCAATGATATCGTCGATCACCGACTTCCAAAACGTTTTCGGTATCGAGAGATTTCAAGGAAAATAAACACAAGGGAACTACGCAACGGAACTATCCTTGGAGGCAGATCCTTAATAACTTTCAGCATAGGCAAGTTTTGAGAAGGTAGAGCCATTAAAGGGCGTGATAAGTTTATCCCCTCCCCCCGACCGTCGATCCCGATACTTTTCAGCATTGGCTGCCCGAGGTTTATGTTATCTCTCACGTCTTGTTGAAAAACCCCGATTCGATTAGGACACACTATCAAACCATATGCTCCCACCTATCATGTGTCGTTGCCAAAGCAGTTAAACATATGATCAAGTTTTCCCTTGAGTCGTTAGTAATTCTCGAGCCCCAAGTTAGTGGTGCCATGTTAGCGTTGTAAGAGGAAATCAGTCGGCATCAAAAGTTTTTATAAATAAATATCAATGAAAATATGAAGCAACACTAAGTACAAAAATCGAGGCTAGCTTACAAGAAACTTAGACAAAGAACACAGTAGAGTTACACGCCAAGAGAGAAAACGTACATTCAACTGCTAGGACCAAAATCCTTTCGAAAAAAATTTGAGAATTTATATATTAGATTTCCATAAGGCTTCGGTTACATACAATAGTCACTACCAATACCTTTGGCCAACCGGCCCGGTTACATTGAGAACACGAAAATTTTCACAGTAAAAAGGGAGAATATCAAAATTCAATGTTGCGTCTGAGAATACAAAACAGATTTTGTCGATCATGCCTCTTCTGCGCGTGGACCTTCCCCCTGGTTGCTCTGCTCTCCCTGAGGTGTTTTCGTGTTTTGTTCTTCTGACACCCTTTGATCTTCGTGTAGTCGCACGATCATGCCCTGTGCTTCCCGAAGCTATATTTTGAGCTAGGTTACATTATATTCATGACCTTGTGGTGTTGGAACCTCAGAATTCTTTGCCACTAACTGTCGTCGTATTTCTCTATTCTCCTGGTAAAGTTCAGCTATGGCAAGTTCTACCTCCTCCAACTCTTGGTTAGGATCTCGAACGATTGAACCCCAGGTTTCGCTCCTTCTCGTTCTGCTCCTGCTTCCCTAGATGTGGTTTCGAATGGTTCAAGCTGGATAGCGTGCATTAAGAACTCTTCAACAACTGATCATGCACATGATTCAATCGGGTTTTGGTGTTCCCCAACTTCCTTTTTCTTAGGTCTCCCTCACCTCTGTGGTATCTTCTGTTGAGGGAGCGACCTCTCCAACCTCTGTCCTTCTGGAGTAGTTTCTTCCACTTCGGTCTCTGCATGGAGCGACACTAAAGTATCCATGTGAAGGTAATAATTTTCCTTTTGAACCTCAGGAATACCCACTGCCAATAAGAATGAGTCCCAAACATGTTGGGGCTCAAACCTAGCACTCTGACTGCCCCGCAAACCTTGTCTCGCATTTTGAGGAGATCCCATGGTGCGACAACATATTTTCTTAAACGTTCATGACTAGACAAAGGACAAAAACACAGAGTTTGATCTAATTGGGCTGACAAGACGACTCGCTACTGGTGCATAAACTCAATTGTTATGTAGAACACATACAGAACATCCAGAATTTATAGGAGAGTGGGGCAGTGAGCCGAAACGTGCCAAGGAACACCGAATGCCTTGCGACGAGATGTTTTAAAGAATTAATGCGTCACATCTACGCGACAGGTATAATCTGGGACATATGAAACGTAGTCAATAGGAGTTTCAAAGGATATGTCGTACGATCATCTTGATTTAATTTAATTTCCCCAGCCTCCATAATGAGCTAATGATGGTTGATGCACTTGTTGATGCGATTTCTATATGAGCAACTTGCCTCGAACTGAAGCATTTAACGACTTCCCTTATAAAAGTATCTGATATTTTGGAACTTACTCGTACTTTCGGCACATGTTCGGCTCTAACATCATTTCCCGACCCCAAGGGCCAACCAGCCACTGGCGTGACTTTGACTCTTGTGTTTTCCGTACCTGATCCACCATGCTATAGCACACGGATGTAACTCACCATAACTGAAGAGAAGTGGCGGCGCTAATAGAGACATTGCAGGTAATTCGAAAGGTTGTAGAGATCACGTAAGTATCAAACAATTAGGCTTAGCGAGATTTACAGGTATGCATCAACCTGATTTCCTCCTGCTTACATTTTTCATATATTTTGTCTGGAAAAAAAATTATAAATGATTTTTTCCAATTGCAGGGAAGATCTCTCCGACTATCGAGCAAAATTGTCTCCGTAACTTTGTCGAGGAATATGAGAGAAACTGGGTCCAAGGATCAACTAGGCGGTAAAATACTTCAGACTCCCTGAGTTCAGAACCCATGACAACTTTGTCGACTTATGCAACTTAGTCGAGTTGCATACCAAGAAAGATTCACTATGGAACAAAGAGCTCGTGAAGATGACTGACACAGCGCTAGGGCAAGTGCAACAATTTATGGAACATCTGATTAGAGATTGAATTGTGTTACAGCAGTTAAGCACCAGTCTGGTGAAGTACCTGATGCATGCGATGGACGTCAGAGGAATTCATGCGGCACGGATGGAACAAGACATATTTCCATGGGCTCAAACTTGTGAAGAGTTGTTTATCACTTGGTCGGAGTATGAGAAAAGTCACCCTTTCAAGTGATATCTTGAGTTGATTGTTAAAGAAACTGTTAGAAGATGACGCCACGTGGTGAATTTTGTTTTGTTTATACTGAACTTAGTTGTTATTTTCAGTTGGATTTTATATTATAAATAAAGACATCAACCAAATAGTTAAGGGTCGATGGTTGTTGCAAGAACTCTTTCTTTCTGGTTGTTAAGAATTATTTTGAAGCTGCTATGAATTGAGAAGTCCTTCTGGACAAGAGACAAGTTATTTTCATCAAATGCATGTGATTGGACATGGAGAAGAACTATTTCCTATCTCATTTCATGAATGATGTTGTAATGGGTAAGAGCTATTTAATCTATTATCAAGTTATCTATTGCAATATTTTGTTGTTCTTTGCTTTAATGATGAAGATGAATCGTTAGGTTATCATGTGATGAATGATTATGGTAGATGAATTATTTTCTTGCCCTTATCTTATCGCATATGTGTTTTCTTTTTGATAATTAGTTTCTCAGACATTAATTGGATTCTCACATGGTTAATGTATTAGTATTAGGCCTGTGGTATAAAATTGTCATATGCATGCTTGAGTAGCGGGTTATTCGGGTTAATGAAGACTCTGGATGGGAGAATGAAATGGAATTATGGTGTGTCGAAGTTTCATACATCTCCCCAGGACGAGAATCTTGGTACGAGAAGCTAACTTATCTCCTACACCATGGGACCTGTCCAGAAAATCTCAACCGTAGGGAAAGGAGAGCTCTCAGGTTAAAATCTGCACAACATCACCTCATAAATTTGGTACTCTTCCAGATAAATTATGATAGGGTACAATTAAGATGTCTCAAACATGAAGATGAAAACAAATTTCTAAAGGATCTCCATGATGGCCCTATTGGTGGACATTTCGCAAGAAACACCACCGCTCATAAGATACTGAGAGTTGGTTATTATTGTCCCACCTTGTTCAAAGACGCTCACGCATACGCTAGAAACTGTAAAGTTTGTCAATTTAGCATCGGGAGGGAGAAGATAGAAGTAGTTCCACTCCAACCTATGACTGTCTCTATGCCTTTTGAGCAATGGGGGTTGGATGTCATAGGAGAAATTACACCTAGTTCTTCAAAAAAACACAAGTACATTCTTACTGCCATCGATTACTTCATGAAATGGGCAAAGGCCATCCCTCTGACTCATGTAAATGAGAAGGTGGTGATCCAATTTATAGAACAACAACTAATCACAAGGTTTGGTGTCCCTTCTGTCCTAGTTTTTTATAATGCAGCTTATTTTTCTTCCACCTTATTGACAGAGTTTTCTCTGGACAAAGGAATCATAATTAGGTACTCTGCAAATTACTATCCACGGGGAAACGTGGTGGCAAAATCCACCAATAAGAACCTAGTAAGAATATTAAAGAAGATAGTTGAAAATAACCAAAGGAATTGGCATAATCTACTCCATAACGCTCTATGGGATGATAGGGTCACACCAAAGGAAGCTATAGGAAATTCCTCGCACTTTTTGGTTTACGGGCAGGAAGCCCTTCTCCCAAATGGGCTTTATATTCCATCTCCTCAACTGGCCCAAGATTCTAGCGGGGAACCTTCATCGGTCATAATACAAAGAATTGACACTCTGCTCATGCTAGAAGAAGAGAGAGAAAAGGTTAAGTCAAAATTCCTACCTCATCAATAGATAGTAAAAATATGGCTTGATAAGCATAAGGCTAAAGAAAAGAACTTCGAAGTAAGAGACTTGGTCCTAAAGTGGGATAGAGAAAACGAGCCTAAAGGGAAACATTCTAAGATTCAAAACCTATGGCTCGGGCCTTTCCTTGTGGCTGAGAAGATTGGTGCAAGCACTTATCAATTGCAGAATCTGAAGGGGGAACCTGACGCCCTCCCAATAAATGGCCAAGCCCTAAAACAATATTTCCAATAAAAAAAATGTGTGTTTTATGTTTTGTATGAGTATTTTCATGGTTGCGAAATGCATTTTTGTTGTTTTATTTTGCTTTTTGGACTTTGTGCTTTGAAATATTTTGTTCAGCGAGACAATGGTTGACCTTAAGTCATGCGACATAGCATACTCTTTTCCTAACTCATCGCTCACAAACAAAAAACAAGAAGCGTTGAGGAACTTGTGGCTGCTTTGAGGAGTCCTCTATCTAACATGTGAAAATGAAAAACTTCATAGAAATGTCAGAAGTGTCTGCTTAGTGGTTGGTAAGACATTGAGGAAAGAAGGAAAGCTATAAAGGACTACATGAACCCCGAACACAAATCTAGCAAAGGATCCACCTTAACCGTCTCACTTTGCGAAATAAACAGACATCATCCTCTCCCACTCGCTCAGGGCATCATGCCAAAATAAAGTTGACATTATCAAAAGAGTGAACAATAGGAGAGGGTATGCAGATATCTTCGTCGGGGCTATGGACACTCGCTGGCAGTGGAGCAAGGTTTGTGATGTTGGGGTGACTTTGTCAACGCTATGGATGCTCGCTGGCAGCAGAGCAACACCGAAGAAAGTGAGTAGAGGTAACCAAAGGTTTATGCCAGTCAATACTTTACTAGAATTTTGTAAAAGGGGGCATTAGTTGGGATTACAGGAAAAGAAGGAGGAATAAAGGTTTAAACCCCACGGGCAGGCCTGGAAGCATCAACCGGAGAATTTCAAATGCAAGGGAAAAAGAGGCTCTGATTGAAAACCAGTTAAGTTCTCCACCCACTTCTATATCAGCCAAGCCCTGGCGGAGGAACAAAGATTCTGCTTTCACCTAGTAAGTCGCCATTTGTTGAGCATTCAACACACCCTAAAAATCTTGTGTCAAATCTTAATTTTTTGGGTACCACTTGATCTCTTGCAATGTCTAATTCTACTTTGGTATGAAAATTGTTGCCTTTTCTTATCATCTCGTATCTCATGTAAGTCTTTAAAATTTTGCTTGAACATGTGAAAATCACCATAACTTAAAAAGACTAACATTTAACTAAATAATCGATAGCCGAAATTTTTCCCCGACGCACTAAAATTTGGCATCGGTAAGGATAAGCATAAAAGGAAATCGTTCGAGGAAACCAAGGTAGTCGGTCACAATGGAACTATCCCTAGAGGTCGATTCCCGATAAATTTCGACGTCGACAAGTTTTGAGAAGGTAGATCCATTAAAGGGCGTGATAAGTTTATTCCCTCCCCTCGACCGTCGATCTCGATACTTTTCGGCATTCGTTGCCCGAGGTTTATGTTATCACTCGCGTATTCTTGAAAAACCATGACTCGATTGGGACATGCTACAAAACCATATGCTCCCACCTATCATGTGTCATTTCCAAAGCGGTTAAACATATGATCGAGTATTCCCTTGAGTCGTTAGTAATTACTGAGCCCTGAGTTAGTGGCGCCATGTCAGCGCTATATGAGGAAATCAGTCGGCGTAGGAAGTTTTCACAGATAAATATCAATGAAAATACGAACCAACACTAAGTACAAAAATCGAGGCTAGCTTACAAGAAACTTAGACAAAGAACACAGTAGAGTTACATGCCAAGAGAGAAAGCATACATTCAACTGCTAGGACCAGAATCCTTTTGGCAAAATTTCGAGAATTTATATATTAGATTTCCATAAGGCTTCGGTTACATACAATAGGCACTACCAATACCTTTGGTCAACCGACCTGGTTACATTGAGAACGTGAAAATTTTCACAGTAAAAGGGAGAATATCAAAATTCAGCTTCGCGTCTGAGAATACAAAACAAATTTCGTTGATCATGCCTCTTCCGTGTACGGACCTTCCCCCTGGCTACTCTGCTCTCCCTGAGGTGTTTTCGTGTTATGTTATTCCGACACCCTTTGAGCTTCACGTAGCCACACGATTGTGTCATGTGCTTCCCGAAGCTGTCTTTTGAGCCAGGTTACATTACCTTCACGACCTTGTGGTGCTGGAACCTCAGATTTCTTTGCCGCTAACTGTCGTCGTAATTCTCTATTCTCCTGGTAAAGTTCAGTTATGGCAAGTTGTGCCTACTCCAGCTGTTGGTTAGTATCTCGAACGTTTGAACCCCAGTTTTTGGTCCTTCTCATTCTGTTCCCTCTTCCCCGACTAGTCGTTTCAACCAGTTCAAGATGGATAGCGCACATTAAGGACTCTTCGGTAGCTTATCACACACATGATTCAATCAGGTTTTGGTGTTTCCCAACTTCCTTTTTCCTAGGCCTCCCTCGCCTCCACGATAATTGTTGTTGAGGGAGAGTGCTCTCCAACCCGCGTCCTTTCAACGTATTTTCTTCCAATTCGATCTCTGCACAGAGCGACACTATAGTTTTTGCACGAAGGTAAGAATTTTCCTTTTGAACCTCAGGAATACCCACTGCCAATAAGAATGAGTCCCAGACATGTTGGGGATCAGGCCTGGTGCTCTGACTGCCCCGCAGATCTTGTCTCACATTTTGAGGAGATCCCATGGTGTGACAGTGTATTTGCCTAGACATTCGTGACTAGACAAAGGACCAAAACACAGAGTTTGATCTAATTGGGATCACAAGATGAGTTGCTACTGGTGCATAAGCTCAGTTGTTACATAGAACACATACAAAACATCCAGAATTTATAGCGGAGCGGGGCAGTGAGCTGAAACATGCCAGGGAACATTGAATGCCTTGCGATGGGATGTTTTAAATAATTAATGTGTCACATCTGCGCAATGGGTATAATCTAGGACGTATGAAATGTAGTTGATAGGAGTTGCATAGGATATATAGTACGATCATCTTGATTTCTTTTAATTTCCCCAGCCTCCATAATGAGCTAATGATGGTTGATGCACTTGCTGATGTGACTTTTGTATGAGAAAATTGCCTCAACCTGAAGAATTTAACAACTTCCCTTATAACAGTATCCGATCTTTTGGAACTTACTCATACTTTCAGTACATGTTTGGCTTTGACATCCTTTCCCGACCCCAAGTGTCAACCGACCACTTGCATGACATCGACTCTCATGTTTTCTGTACCTGATTCACCATGCTATGGAGCGCAGATGTAACTCATTATAACTGAAGAGAAGTGGTGGCCCTAAAAGAGATGGCGCAGGTAATTCGAAAGGTTGCATAGATCACGTAAGTATCAAACAATCAGGCTTAACGAGATTTATAGGTATGCATCAACCTGGTTTCCTCCTGCTTACGTTTTTCATATATTTTGTCTGGAAAACAAATTTCTAAATGATTTTTTCCGATTGCAAAGAAGATCTCTCCGACTATTGAGTGAAATTGGATCTGTAACTTTGCCGAGGAATCCTAGAGAAACCGGGTCCAAGGATCAACTAGGCTATAAAAGACATCGAACTCCCTGAGTTTGGAACCCATGACAACTTCGTCGACTTATGTGACTTAGTCGAGTCACATACCAAGAAAGATTAACTTTGGGTTGAAGAGCTCATGAAGATGACCGACACAGCGCTAGGGCAAGTGCAATGATTTATGGAACATCTGATTAGAGCCCGAACTGTGTTACAACAATTAAGCATCAGTCTGGTGAAGTACCGGATGCATGTGATGGATGTCAGAGGAATTCATGCAGCACCGATGGAACAACATAGATTTCCATGGGCTCAAACTTGCGAAGAGATGTTTATCAATTGGTCGAAGTATGAGAAAAGTTACCCTTTCAAATGATATCTTGAGTTGATTGTTAAAGAAACTGTTAGAAGATGACGTCACATGGTGAATTATGTTTTGTTTAAACTGCACTTAGTTGTTATTTTCAGTTGGATTTTATATTATAAATAAAGACATCGACCAATTAGTTAAGGGTCGATGGTTGTTGCAAGAACTCTTTCTTTCTAGTTGTTAAGAATTATTTTGAAGCTCCTATGAATTGAGAAGTCCTTCATAGACATGGTTAAGAAATTATCAAACGATATCATAGACATGAAGAGGGAAACCAAGGCCAAAGGCCCTATAAGCCTTTCTTTAAAAGGAACCCACCGTTCAAAGAAAATGAACCTCCCCCAACTAACTTAAATATCAATCTAGGGAATGTAGCATATGATTCTTTCTGTACTTATCAAGAGGAAAACCGCTCCGAAAGAGACTCCCTCAATGGGTGCATGCCATGAATTTGATGGCCAATCAGTTTCTAGACGAAGTCTCCCTGACCGAGCAACCAAGCATTTCAGTTATGAATATTTTTTCCCATGAAGAGATTGATCCACCACAAGATACAGCGAGGTTGATATGGGATCCTGACCTGATCATGTCTTCCGACGACCTTTTGAGTCTCAAGAATCACCCCCGAAGTCTCAGTGGTGAAAACACGCAGTAAAGGTCCACCTCTCTCAAATGATATTGTTGCCACCCAAAATTTGAGGAGTAAGACAACCCCCGATCACCCGAAAGCACCTTTTGCTCCCAGTAAAAATCTTATAAGAATCCATACCCCGGAATCACCCAAACTGGATTACAACATAGTTGAATATTTGAAGGAGTTAAGGGCTAATATATCAGTCATGGACATATGCAGGATCCCTCGGCAGAAGGAATTTCTGCTACAAGTTTTGAACTCAGTAGAAAACCCGATGACTGGAAATAGTCTGGAAAAAAATCTAGATTCCACAAATCTAGTAAATAAACCAACTATGAACACTTGCTCATAATATAGGAAGGAAAAACCTTGTGTCCCACTGTTCCTCTTAACGTTTGAAGTCTTCAATAGGAACCTCAACAATTGTTTGGTAGATTTTGGAGCATCTTCCAACGTTATTCCCTTGTCTATTTGCAAAAAATTAAATGGTGTTCCTCTCAAGAGCGATAAACACGTAATACAAATAGACAGAACCCAGGTCAAGGTCATGGGTGAACTCAAATATGTAATGATCAGAATAGTGACACATCCCAAGTTTGTGCAAGTGATTGACATCATTGTAGTAGATATCCCAAGGGCCTATGGGTTATTACTAAGTCGAGATTGGTCTGAAAAGTTAAACGGATACTTCAGTACAAACTGGGCACACCTTTGGCTACCACTTAACGGATATAAAAATATGATCAGGATATATAGGGAAAGGTATCTGAAACACACCGTCATCGACCTAGAAACCTTGAACGAACCCTCATCGACAGATTTCCCTGTGCTAGGCAATTACTCCTGCGACTCCTACTTCGGGAAATTTTCTCCTCTCTTATCCGATGTCCCCCTTACCCAGAACTCTGATATAGTGTTTCAAGAGAAATTACCAATACCAATAGAAGAAACCCTCTTCTTCCAAGAACCTGTGTTGGAAATATCAGAGCTGGCAGCAGAAAAAAGAAGGAAAGTATTAGGGAATGGGAAGCCTACACACCTTGCCCACAATGTTGGACCTTATATTTTGATGGATCTAAATCGCAAGAAGGGTCGGGAGGAGGGTGTATCCTCATTGATCCTAAAGGTAAACGTCATTTCTTATCCTGTAGGCTAGAATTTGAATGTACAAACAACACTATCGAAGATGAAGCTCTAGTACAAGGATTAAAGAAAGCCATAGACTTGAATATCAAAGAATTGAAGGTTTTCAGAGATTATGAGATTATCTTTAGACAAGTAAGGAATATTATGCATTGCAATTTCCCGCACCTAAATAATTATCAGCAGGAAGTGCATAGGTTAATAGAGCATTTTGAAGCTTTCAATATCACTGTGATTCCCAGGGGGGAGAATATTCTTATTGATTCCCTGGCCACGACTTCTTAAAGGCTATCGCCTCTAGAGGATTATGAAGTCTCATGATTCATTATGGAATTTCTCTACAAACCATCGGTGCCTAACAACATTTTTGATTGGAAAGTACTTGAAGTACATGAATAGATCATAAACTTCTTGACAAACCAAGATAATTTCAAAGATTTGGCTATTGACGATGAAGTATTCCAAGAGAAATCAACAGAAATCGATCCCCGGATAGGTCAACCTATTGAGAAATCAAAGTCTCATACAATCCTGAAAGGGATAGCTAATTTGGAGAATCTGTTTGACCTGAAAAAGCGATTTAAGGGGCCTAAAAAGGCAAAGACCAGTAGCTCTTGTCCCCTGCATGAAAATATAAATCTCAGAACTCCAAAAAACCCAAAGAATATAAATCTTGGCACGACCATATCTAACGAGGAAAGGAAATCTCATCTCAAACTGTTCAGACAATACCAAGACGTCTTTGCATGGTCCTATCAAGATATGAAAACTTATGATACCGGCATCATTCAGCATAATATCCCATTAAAACCCTAAGTGAAACCCTTCCAACAAAAGCTCTGAAAGTATCACCCATATCTGGAACCTCTCATGTATTAGGAATTGAAGAAACTTTTAGATGACAAATCATCTTCCAGGTTAGGCATTTTGCATGGGTAGAAAATCTGGTTCCGGTGAGGAAAAAGTCTGTAGAAATCCGCTTATGCGTCGATTTTAGGAACCTCAACAGAGCTTCAGATAAGGACAATTACCCAGTTCCACGAATGGAGCAACTTCTGCATATCATGTCTGGTTCAGAGATTTTCTCTCTACTGGATGGTTTCTCAGGTTACAACCAAGTTCTGGTTTCAAAGGAAGATCGTTTGAAAACTACCTTCCGAACTAGGTGGGGAACCTCCGCTTATAAACGCATGCCTTTTGGGTTAATTAATGCAGGGGCGACCTTCCAAAGGGCCATGGATGTAGCAATTCAAGGACTAATCAATAGGTGTGTGGTAGTGTATCTAGACGATGTAATTGTGTATTCAAAGAATAGAGAAGACCACATTCAACATTTAACTCATATTTTCGAAAGGTACAGGAAATACAGTATATCCTTAAACCCTAAGAAAACTATCTTCGGTTTCGAGGAAGGTAAGTTGTTAAGTCACATTATATCTCAAGCAGGAATTTGCATAGACCCGGAAAGGGTTAAAGCCATAACTCAACTCTAGTTGCCTCACAACAAGAAAGTTATGCAGTCCTTTTTTGGGCAAATCAATTTTGTGAGAAAGTTCACTCTCGATTTCGTGGAAACTATCAAACCCTTACAAAATATGATCCACCATATCCTTAAGTGGGATGATGAACGAAAGGATGCCTTCAGCAATATCAAAACCGCCATATCCCAGGCTCCGGTATTACAAAGTCCCAATTTTAATAAGGATTTCTTCCTCTATATTTTCGCCTCCGACCAGTCGTTAACTGTATTATTAACTCAGAAGGATGATGAAAACAACGAGGTCCCGGTGTCTTTCATGAGCACTAATATCCAAGGAGCCGATCTTAATTATCCTGCTATAGATAAACAAGCTTACATAGTTTATAAATCAATAAAACATTTCAAATATTACATCCTCAAGAATCACACCCAAGTGATTGTGCCACATCCTACGATCCGATCCTTGTTCACTCAACAGGAGATGGGGGAAAGAAGAGGGAACTAGATGGCAATGGTCCAAGAATTTGATTTAGATATAAATCCTAACAAACTAGTAAAGGGGCAAGGGTTGTGCAAACTTGCAGCTGAAGCCCAAGACCAAGTAAATGAAGACTTTGGATGGGAGAATGAAATGGCATTATGGTGTGTCGAAGTTTCATACATCTCCCCAGGATGAGAGTCTTGGTACGAAAAGATAAATTATCTCCTACACCATGGGACCTGTCCAAAAAATCTCAACCCAAGGGAAAGGATATCTCTTGGGTTAAAATTTGCACAATATCGCCTCAGAAATTTGGTACTCTTCCGAATTAATTATGATGGGGTACTATTAAGATGTCTCAAACATGAAGATGCAAACAAATTTCTGAAGGAGCTCCATGATGGCCCTGTCGGTGGACATTTTGCAGGAAACACCACCACTCATAAGATACTGAGAGTCGGTTATTATTGGCCCACCTTGTTCAAAGACACTCACGCATATGCTAGAAACTGTAAAAATTGGCAAGTGAGCGCCAGGAGGGAGAAGAGAGTAGCAGTTTCACTCCAACTTGTGGTTGTCTCTAGGCCTTTTGAGCAATGGGGGTTGGATGTCATAGGAGAAATTGCACCCAATTCTTCAAAACAGCACAAGTACATTCTTATTACCACTGATTACTTCATGAAATTGGCAAAGTCCATCCCTCTGACTCATGTAAATGAGAAGGTGGTGATCCAATTTATAGAACAATAGCTAATCACAAGGTTTGGTGTCCCTTCTGTCTTGGTTTTTGATAACGCAACTTATTTTTCTTCCACCTTATTGACAGAGTTCGCTCTGGACAAAGGAATCATAATTAGGTACTCTGCAAATTACTACCCATAGGGAAATGGGGTGGAAAAATCCACCAGTAAGAACCTAGTAAGAATATTAAAGAAGACAGTTGTAGATAATCAAAGGAATTGGCATAATCTACTCCATAATGCTCTATGGGTTGATAGGGTCACACCGAAGGAAGCTATAGGAAATTCTTCGTACTTTCTGGTTTACGGGCAGGAAGCCCTTCTCCCAAATGGGCTTTATCTTACATCTCTTCAACAAGCCCAAGATTCTAGCAGGGAACCTTCATCAGTCATACAACAAAGAATTGACACTATGCTCATGCTAGAAGAAGAGAGAGAAACGGTTAAGTCAAAATTCCTAGCCCATCAACAGATAGTAAAAATATGGTTTGATAAGCATAAGGCTATAGAAAAGAATTTCGAAGTAGGAGACTTGGTCCTAAAGTGGGATAGAGCAAACGAGCCTAAAGGAAAACATTCTAAGTTTCAAAATCTATGGCTCGAGCCTTTCCTGGTGGCTGAGAATATTGGCACAGGCACTTATCGGTTGCAGAATCTGAAGGGGGAACCTGACTCCCTCCCAGTAAACAGCTAAGCCCTAAAACAATATTTATAATAAAAAAAATGTGTGTTTTATGTTTTGTATGAGTGTTTTCATGATTGCGAAATGCATTTTTGTTGTTTTCTTTTCCTTTTGGACTTTGTGCTTTGAAATATTGTGTTCAGCGAGACAATGGTTGACCTTAAATCATGCTACATAGCGGAATCTTTTCCTAACTCATCGCTCATAAACAAAAATAAGAAGCGTTGAGGAACTTGCGGTTGGTTTGTGGAGTCCTATATCTAACATGTGCAAATGAACAACTTCAGAGAAATGTCAGAAGTGTCTGCTTAGTGGTTGGTAAGACCTTAAGGAAAGAAGGAAATTTGAAAGGACTACATGAACCCCTAACACAAAGCTAGCAAAAGATCCACCTTAACCGTCTCACTTTGCGAAATAAACAGACATCGTCCTCTACCACTCGCTCGGGGCATCATGCTGAAATAAAGTTGGCATTATCAAAAGAGTAAAAAGTAGGAGAGGGTATGCATGTTACACGTCAAGATTGCTCAGATGGATAAGTGTCGCATTGTCCCTATCAGTCGTCGCAAGTGTCGCATCTTCCCTACAACTTTCGCAAGTGTCGCAAGTTGATTATTAGTGTCGCAAACAATGTCCAGACATGATGTCGTGATAACGACACTAAGGAAGCACTTATGACACCTCATATGACTGATTTGAAGGTCAAGAACTGATCCACTGGAATCAAACAACTCTTGACACCTGAAAGAGGCCCTGAAACACTGGTTTGGAAGGGGAACGCTCCTCTAATACAGTTGGAGAAGCGCTGGCGCTCCTCTACCATGATTCAGAAGCGTTATAACGCCTTTCAGCCCTTCTGGAGAAGCGCTGCTCACCTTAAGAGCGCTGGCGTTTTCCCTAGGCACATCAGGAGTGTTATAACGCTCTGATACCCCTTTTGGGGGAGCGCTCCCTATTCTGGGTCAATTGTTAGCCCGTTGAGTCAAATGAGGAGGAGATCATTCGAGATTAGAAGGAAGTTGTGCTCGAATTCTTGGTTTCATTAAAATATCCCTGATCCAAGGAGATGGTTCTTAACTGGTTCTAAACATAACTCAAGAGGTTAGGCCTTTCCCAACCTATATAAACAGTTTCTATGATGGTGGAAAGGGGGAAGAACTGAACATAT
>SNQJ01S0062234.1:13995-41801 GCA_010110895.2 Picea sitchensis
AATGAATTATTTTTCCCAAAGGTGGAATGAATCCCTTTCCAAGGCTTGCTTGAATATATGACTTGCATGGAGACCATGTGCTCCTTCATAAAGATTGGGAAATAAACATAAGGCAAATAATATAAAGGGATATGAAGGCTTGACAGCTAGACAAATGGCAACCCCAATAAAATATTATTTTATTTACCACCCCCTGTTTCCCCTCCCGTTGTTTCATTGCCCCCATGGTGCTCCTAGGGAAATATAACCCCAATTGTGCATTTTTATATTATTATTATTATTATTTTATATAAATTCCAAAATAATCAAATGTAAACCACTTACCCATTTAGCACATACTTACTCTTTATGTTCATGCTCATAGAGGGTATTACATTCCTCCCCCCCTAGAATAACACAGTCCTCAGTGTTTTTCTTTCCAATAATAGAACCGTGTCTTCATTCTTCAATTGCTCCTATAACAACCATCAAGAAAAATATGCTTGTTATACCCATTTTTATGCAACGATTATTCCCTTCATAGGAATTTTAAAATCCACAATTTCACGTCTATTTATAATACAGAATAAGTAAGCAATTTTAATCCAATACTTATTTGTATGCATATTTCTTTGCTTCACAAGGCTGCCACGGGCAAGAGTTCAACTCACTGTCCTTTTCGATGCACCCTCCTTGACCCCAATAATCGTGCCACATGAATTTCTCACTGCAGATTCGTTTAAGTTGCCTCTTCCTTGCCTCACTCACCTTTCTAGGATAAGACATCCCATTCTTTGCTAAACAGTCCCTCGGGTGATCCATCTTGTCAAGGCTTTCACGTGCAAGAAGAGTGCCAAGTTATAGATTCTCATTGCAAGGCATTCACTGGCGGCCTCTATTCAATTAATAACTTATGGGAATCACTGGGTTCCAATGTTATCATAGTGGCCTTCTTCCCGGGCTTTCCAGCTTTGCAATATTTCATAATTTGCCCTTACTAGATAGATCCACCATCCACCTGTGTCATAACATAAACATACAAATATTATGAGTCATCTCTCTATCTTTCAACCAACTTATAGTTATTACAACAATCGGATTTCCAAAATATATAAGAAGTTCCTTTAGGCAGTAGTCCCTGTTTTCATTATGGCTTGCTTTCATTGCCATATCCAAGACATCTCTTCATGTAACTTTATTCTCCCAACATAGATTTCTTATAGTCCATCAAAACATGACTACTTTTGCATACCATCTTTTCACTACAACATCCACAACAGCTCCGGAAATTCTGTCAAAACTCATGAATTTATCAATAATTCCTTCTTTTCAGCTGTAATCATATTAATTGCAATGAAACATACCACAAGCATGTATCAAGCATATATGCCAGCATATATGTGTGCATAAACATAATTTGCACACTTACATAATTTTTCATGCACATCTTACTCGATGCATCCTTGCATTGATTCAAGAATATTCAATGCAGCTCTTTCTTCCTGTTCATATCTGTAGCCCATTGGTCAGTTTTCTCTATTATATTCATAATCAATGGAAGTAAGTTTGTGGTACATATTACTTCTGTGATTGCTGATCTTGTATAGGCCCCTGGTTTATGATATCCATTATCAATCTGCATTTCTGTAATGGACGCATACACAATATTCAGAGTATGTCTAAAGGATTTCAGAGCATATTCATATGCAGTTTTTAGATATTTAATATCCTCTGCTTTATGTGATGAACTTCTTTTGAATGAACTCAAACTGTTGGATTCATCACTGCATGCCCAACACGTTTTCTTTTCATATCTATAGATGCCAAAGACCTCCATCCCTCTCTAGTATCTGTGATATTTATATGTAATCCTTGAGTGCCAGACACTGCCATCCTCACTGGCATTTGAAGATATTTGTTTCCCCATAAACCTTCTGCATCTTTCATTTTATCAACCCGGTATTTCTGCAATGAGGGATAATGGTGCCCAATGGAAAGGCTCTGGTCTSAAAAGTTGAATGTGGTTGCTTTCATTTTGCCTGCATTTTCCTCCATTTTATTTAAATTTGCTATCATTGAGATCTGGTATTTTGAATCTAATAGAAATGAGCTGTTGCTAGAAGTGGTAGTGGGCAGCCAGCACTGAAAATACTTGAGGGTTACCTCCTCTGGCCCAAGAGCCAGCTTGAGGCCTAAAGCGGGGAGGTTATTTGGCTCCAGAGGGTGCCTTGGCACTGTTCTCTAGCCAGGGATGTCTCAAGGAACAACAGTGCCACAATGTTCTTGAAAGACCTCCGAGGTTCAATGACAGATCCAACTGATTATGAGGAAGGCAGAGGTGCCATCGTCACTACCTCAAAAATTCTTGCATAAAAAACTCTTTAAATATTTAACTTGCTGCTCAGAGGCACAAGATCTTCAACAGAGAATCACCCTTTGGGAGAAAGGGGTTTCAGGCTTGTTTACCGTAAACCCAAAACCAGGAAATTCCATCTTCTATTAAACATAAGCCAGGGATTCATAAAACTGCATCCCAACTGCCTCCCAATGCTATGAAGCAGCCACTGTGTTCGTGCTATCACCTTGAGCCCAAGCTCAACAAATTAAAACTTGAAACACAGGCCAGGAGCATACAGATCTGTGTCAATACTGCTCCTGTTCGCTACCTGGGTGAACTGCGGTTTGTGATCTGCACTAGCCAGTCCTGATCACCCACTCAGGAGTGGTTGTCATGCTCCTGCCCTTCGATTACGTCTTTGTAATCCATCCAACCCAAAGCCTTTATTTTTACAAAAAATTAAACATTTTAAAGAAAGAGAGGCAGGGGGATGCCTTTTTCGAGATATTTTCCAATTCATATCATTTGACTTCTGTTCAAAATAAAATTGTTGATGCCATAAGACAAAGTCCAAAGAGAAGATGGATGGGAAATTATCATTTTCATTTGCATTTTACAGTCTGATTTAAATCAAACATTTATTTATCATCAGTGAGTGTGAGAAAAATGCTGTAATAACTTAACATAATGCAGTACCTTCTTATCTTCCCACTGAAATCTCCTGTAGATCACACACAATAATTTTCAAATAGTCCATGCTGTCATTGTAGAATAATATGAATACAAGTACATAGGTGATGTAGAATATAATATTTTATTCAATTGGAGTTATTTGATAAAAGGATGAAGTATCCTTTTAATGTCCACTTAAACCAATTTGGCTTGTCGGACATGTGTTAAGCCCCTTTGTTGATGGAGGGAAACCAACTCCGGGCACACACAAGGTCTCTACACCCACCGGGGTTTGAACCTGTGCTGTTTGCGTTGCTGTGCCTGGTCCCAACCACCGAACCACAGCCTGATAGATACAATGAGGTAGATCACTTTATATTGCATACATTAGGTAGTTGTGCTACCTACAATTCTAATGACACCTTATTAATTTATCTTTGGTCCCCTTATTACACATTAAAGTTTTCCCCTCTCTGCATTTCAGAGACGCCTAAATTCAACTGGAGTGAATATTTGTTTCTGATATTGTTACATCCATGTTTGCCAAGATTAAATAGTGCATACTAGCCTCACCATATTCTTGGGTATTGACAATGTAGCGTTTATTTTCAGTTTTTAGTGCATTCCAGTATTTCTTGTATTTGAATCAATAAGTGAGTGCACATGCCTTGATAAAACAAATCTCTCTTAGCCACCTTCTCAGCAAGAATAATTAATTTAGTTTCCAAAGGGATGAACTTGTGACAACAAGATCTTGTCTTGAATATCATTTTGCAGATTACAAAGGATCTAAGACGGGTCATGTATTTCAATGCTCAAGAAGCTCTTGAGTATGGGATTATTGATCGCATTTTGCGGCCTCCACGTATTAAGCCTGATGCTTCTTCGAAGAGAGAAGCAGGGGCCGGTATTGGTTGACTTCTTGACATGTTTATTTTTGCTAATCTTGCATACCAAGGTAGAGCTATTTGTTACTTTAGAAACTTTTTGTGTTTGTAGAGTGAAAGGAGTTTTTCATAATCTTGTTAATATATGAAACTGACATTTTCTCTAGTGTGAGATTATTCTGTTTCTCAATTTATAAGCTCCAGTTCTGTGGATTATACAAGATGTAAATTAGCTCATGGTACTTCTGCCCTGAGAGATCCAAACAAGCTCTGTTGCTGGTGACTTCAGCAGATACAGCTGAAGATCAATTATTGTTGTACTTGATTAGTGTATCTTTTAGAGGTTAGAAGCTAAGCTTATTTACATCACTAGTTTACCACTAAATCAAAATGAAGAGTACAGGTCTCCATAAGTTTCATTAAGGTTGTTAGGGCTCCATGCAGCCTTTATTAAAATTGAGGTTCGCTTTTCTGTATTCCATATGTAGGTTTTGATTTAGTGTATATGGAAGTGAGTTCCTGTTCCCACCAGAGCTTTTATTTTTCTGCTCTTCGTTAATGTTTTCATGAATTTAATACTTGCGTCTGGTAATTCGATTTGACAATGATATGATATGATATGCATGCTTTGTTTAATTGCTAGTCATTGGCAACCAAAGCCCTTTTATAAATATTTTCACTGTTTGGGACATTTTGGTTATAGTTTGGGCGTACTTGGCCACTTTCATTGGAACAAGATTAAACATGTTATCATGGATTGTGCATTTAGTGGTGCATGGTTTCAACCACTTTTAAATTTGCTTCTACCCAGCCTTCAAAGCTTGTAAAATAAATCTAAGTAAAACTGTAAATTCATCATTACAAATTTCAGCACTTGTACAAGAATTAGTTGGTAGACTGTCAGAAAACAGAGAAAGAAAGGCAGAAAGAGAAAATATGTTGATGTCTTCGAATGATGAAAAATGACCATCACCACTGGAAATGCATAATTAATCTCCAATCTAATTTAAAGCTTGTACCTTGAACTGAATAATAGCAAAAACATAACATAATATATATAAAATAATGTAGTAGTGGACCACAAAAGACCATAAATGCTTCCAATAATTATCAGAGACTGTTCTAGAGACATTTGATTCTCCTGTTCAAACATAGGCAGTTATCTTATAGGTTCTCACGAGAGTCTCTCTCTTTGAGCATATATCCACGCTTTCCAAAGAAAGTCTCTTAGAGCTTGTCTTCAAGCCTTAGAGAGAGGATAAATGTCAATATGGTCAGTATGGATAAACATGCCAAAAATCCTTTTTATCATTCCAAAAAGTATTCTGAATGCTCTGGTAATACTATTATAAAATACTTTCTTGAAGTGTAATGTTATGCAAGATGAGACTACTTGGCAAGGGTCATTTCAAAGTTATGATTTAGTAAATTTGTTTGTCATTTGACAAGGTGGGTTAAGTCAAGTCACGTGTGTTGATGATTGCAGCGTCGTGTGACATTCTCTAGGATACGTTCTCCTCTATGACTGAGTTGAGTCAACATGTGAGAGAGCCCAGTGTTGGGTATGCCCATGTGATGGGGCGTATCGTTCTCCTCTGTGTGAGAGTTGAGTCGTGCCCCAGTGTTGGGTGTGCCCATGTGATGGGTGTATCGTTCTCCTATATGTGAGAGTTGAGTTGATGTGGTCTCCTGCCTTTGTACTCCAGTGGACTCAGTTGAGTCAGGCTTGAGATGGTACTCCAGATGATTCTCTTGTGGACTCAGTTGAGTCAGGCTTGAGATGGTACTCCAGATGATTCTCTTGTGGACTCAGTTGAGATAGAGATTTGTTGAGTATGACGTCCCTGTGGCTGAGCACAGGTGGACATGTCCTTAGTGGCTAAGCACTAGTGGACGTGTGGATCCCTTGCTATATTGTCTAAGTGTAAGATTTACTTGTAACTCTAATGGTGATGTAAAGGGTACAAGTCGGCCCCACCATATGTGAAAGATAATTAATGTTTATTGTAATAAATAAATATATTTCCGAGTTATTGAGGTCGGCCCTGTTGTGCCAATAGACACACCTATTGCTGTGTTTGGTCTTGTATAAATAAAGGTGATTTCCCCATTGAGGAAACACACACTTCACTTGTCATTTGGAAATTTCAGACCTACCTTTAAGGCTGAAGTGCGCACCTCTCTTGGGTGCTAGTTTCAAGGTTGTAGAAGCACCCTCTTATGTGCATTAGGGTTTATGGTTAGGGGATCTTCTCTTGAGAATATAACAAAGGATTGCTGGGTTTTCTTCCCTTGAGTAGAAGGGTTTCCCAGGATATTTCTTGTGTTCTTGTGCATGGTAATTCTTCTTGTGATCTTAGTTATTGCAACACTTGTGTATGGTGTAGCTGCATTTGTTTATGGTTCAAGTACATGCTAAATGAAATAAACCTCATGCTTGAGCCTAGCATAGTGAAAACTCAACATGGTATAAGAGCTTAGGACTTGAAAGAGCCATTGCACAAGCTTCAAGCAAGTCGTCCTCTCTTCTGCAGAACCGTACGACCTTCCTAGTGTTTCCAGAAAAAGTACGACCCTCTACTTTTTGGGTTGTTTCAACACCTTCCACTGAAACGTTGGGGCTACAAATTGCATAGGAGTGTATGGCCTCCTTCAGCGCACCTCCAACAACTTTCAGATTGCATTTCTGAGAATTTTGGATTTTTGGTCCTAGGGTTTCTAGGGTTCTGCCATTTTTTGCAGAATATCGGTTTTAGGGTTTCTGCAGCTCATTGAAGGAATTTTCAAGCTTACGAGTGTTCTTCTGACCTTCAACGCTTATTGTTGGCTGTCATAAGTCCAACGAAACCTAAGATTGCTAGCCTAGCCGTTAGGTTTTCTAGCCTAGTTGCTAAGGGTTTGTGGAAGAATCTGCAAACAATGAGGAACAAAACCTTGGTGGAAGATAGGCTTGATGAATCAAGCAACTTCAGTTCCTGGAAGTCAAGACTACAGATCACCCTGGAAGAGGATAACCTATTGAGTGTGATACAAAAAGATTTACTAGAGACAACTACCAATGAAGAGAAATGAAGACAACATGCCTCCACTGCTGACATTGATCCAGACCCACCTCAGAGAGATGATGACATGAAAGATGAGGCTTTCTTCTTCTAAACTTTCTCAGGAGGACCAAAAGCAAGATTAAACATGACTGTAGACTAAGGTAAGTTTTGTACTACATTTCTTATTTGATTTAATCATTACCCTGTAGTTGCTTGTATTTTGTTAACGAAGGGTATTATCCCTGGTATGGGAGCCCTCATGACTTGGACCATTATCCTTGGTACGGGAGTCCAAATATTCTTGGTTGGTTATTATCCTAGTACGAGAGGCCAACAAAGTACTGTAGAGTCAGTAGAGGCCCTGAGAAGACATGAGATGTCTCCAGGTTAGCAACACAGGAAAAGGAAGATGCTTATCCTTCCGACTTTAGAGGGAGTCACTTGACTCAGAAGGAGTCAAACTATTTGAGAAGAAGGAAGAGACAATACCTTCTCTCGTTCAACAGTTCAGAGGAAGACAACCATTGATCCAGTTGATCCAGTTGCTCCAGTTGATGTTCCCAGAGACATTGCAGTAGGCCATAAAAGGCCTGCCTGGGCTCGACAGATTCTGTAGGAGGCAGAGGACATGCAGCTCCTCGAGGAACATTCCGAGAGAGAAAGAGACCAAAGAGATTTTCGAGCTATGTTTCAACCATGAGCCACATCATTGATACTGAGCCTTCTTGTCATGGAGAAGCAACATGTCAGCAGGTATGGCAAGATGCCATGACATAAGAGTATCAGTCCATCATGAAAAATGATGTATGGGATATTGTTTCGAGATCAGAAGGGAAGTCTGTAGTTACTTCCAAGTGGATCTATAAGATCAAGCATGCAGCTGATGGAAGTGTCGAGAAGTACAAAGCGAGATTTGTAGCCAGAGGATTCTCACAGGTGGAGGGAATTGATTATGAGGAGACATTTTCTCCTGTAGGTCGATACACTTCCATTCGTACTATCATTGCACTAGCTACATCTATGGGTTGGAAACTACATCAGATGGATGTAAAGACAATCTTTCTCAATGGTGAGATTGTGGAAGAAGTTTACATCGAGCAACCAGAGGGATTCGTGATACATGAGGAGAAATCTCATGTGTGCAGGTTGAAGAAAGCCCTGTATGGACTAAAGTAGGCACCTCATGCTTGGTACGAGAAGATGGATGGATTCTTGATGAGTTTGGGCTTCAACAAGAGTGTTGTTGATCCAAACCCATATTATCACATTGTTGGTGATGAGTGCCTGATCTTGGTCCTGTACGTTGATGACTTATTCCTCACCGATTCAGAAAGACTTATTGCTGAATGCAAGCGTGCATTGACTTCTGAATTCGAGATGAAGGATCTGGGTATGATGCACTACTTCTTCGGACTAGAAGTATGGCAGAGGACTGATGAGATTTTCCTGAGTCATGGAAAATAAACAGTGGAGATATTGAAGAAGTTCAGTATGACAGACTGCAAATCCATGCCTACACCGATGGTGATGGATCTGAAGAAAATGAACGAGGCTTCTACTAATTAAGGCGAGATTGATCCACATCTATATCGACAGTTGATTGGATCATTGATGTATCTAGTTAACACCAGACCTAATATATGCTATGCAGTGAATGTGCTTAGTCAGTTTATGAGTCAGTTGAGACAGACTCATTGGATAGCAGCGAAGCATGTATTGAGATGCCTATGAGGAACAATTGGATATGGCCTGAGATATGCCTCCAATGTAGACATGAGATTGCAGGGATATGTCGATGCAGATTGGGCAGGGAGCGCAGTGGATCGGAAGAGCACATCTGGTTGTTTTTTTACCTTGGGATCTGCCATGGTTTCCTGGTGCAGCAGGAAACAGAGCTCTGTGGCCATGAGTACTGCAAAAGCAGAGTATATAGCGTTGAGTGTGGTAGTCCATGAAGCAGTGTGGTTTCACAAGCTCCTTACAGATTTATTTGATCATGAGATGGATTCTACCATTCTTCATTGTGATAACCCGAGTTGTGTGAAGCTCTCTGAGAATCCTGTGTTTCACGATAAATCGAAAAACATTGAGTTCAAATACCATTATATCAGAGACATGGTGCAGAGGAAAGCAATACATTTGCAATACCTTCCTACACATGAGCAACTTGTAGATATCTTCACCAAACCGCTTGCTAGGACGAAGTTCGAGTACTTCCGTGAGAGATTTGGCCTGGTGGAGAATGCCTCCCTAGCTGAGAGGGAGTGTTGATGATTGCAACGTCGTGTGACATTCTCCTCTGTGACTGAGTTGAGTCGACCTGTGAGAGAGCCCAGTGTTGGGTATGCCCATGTGATGAGGTGTATTGTTCTCCTTTGTGTGAGAGTTGAGTCGTGCCCCAGTGTTGGGCGTATCGTTCTCCTCTTTGTGAGAGTTGAGTCGATGTGGTCTCCTGCCTTTGTACTCCTGTGGACTCAGTTGAGTCAGGCTTGAGATGGTACTCTAGATGATTCTCCTATGGACTTAGTTGAGATAGAGATCTATTGAGTATGACGTCCCTGTGGCTAAGCACAATTTTTTGAGTATGACATCCCTGTGGCTAAGTTAATATCGTGGACATGTGCCTATAGTGGCTGAGCACTAGTGGACGTGTGGATCCGGATCCCTTGCTATATTGTCTAAGTGTAAGATTTACTTGTAACCCTAATTGTGATGTAAAGGGTACAAGTCGGCCCCACCATATGTGAAAGATAATTAATGTTTATTGTAATAAATAATTATATTTCTGAGTTATTGAGGTCGACCCTATTGTGCCAATAGACACACCTATTGCTGTGTCTGGTCTTTTATAAATAAAGGTGATTTCCCCATTGAGGAAACACACACTTCACTTGTCATTTGGAAATTTCAGACCTACCTTTAAGGCTGAAGTGCGCACCTCTCTTGGGTGCTAGTTTTAAGGTTGTAGAAGCACCGTCTTGTGTGCATTAGGGTTTATGGTTGGGGGATCTTGTCTTGAGAATATAGCAAAGGATTGCTGGGTTTTCTTCCCTTGAGTAGAAGGGTTTCCCAGGATATTTCTTGTGCATGGTAATTCTTCTTGTGATCTTGGTTATTGCAACACTTGTGTATGGTGTAGATGCATTTGTTTATGGTTCAAGTACATGCTAAATGAAATAAACCTCATGCTTGAGCCTAACATAGTGAAAATTCAACAACGTGGTCATTTTCCTTGTCCTAGGAGGTCTCAAACTCCATATGATGGAATCTCTCGTGCATATCGCAACTGCCCTCTGTAATTGGTTTTACTTGTTCTTGGTGTTAGATTATTGTACCTCGGATCAGTGTTACCAGAACCGGACCGGAACGGGTAAAACCGACCAGTCCGACCGGGACACAGGGCTTACCGGTTCAAACCGGACATTCAAACTGCTTTTGACTGGTTCTGTACGGAACCGGCCTGACCGGTTCCGTACAAAACCGATTTTTTCTGGGTTTTTTTCTTTCTTTATTTATTATTATTTCGTTCCATACGGCCAGAAAAGTGAGGGGATTTGCAAATTTAAAAATAAAAATAAAAAAAGAAAGAGACTCAAGCTAGGCTCGGAATCCCCCTGGACCAGGGGAATCAAGCCACTCTCGGAATCCCCTTGTTGAGTCTACTCATGTTGAGGATGTAGACGATGACTCTGAGTTTGAGTCTTAGTCTGAGTCTGAGTTTCAGTATGCAGATTCAGACTATTAGATTGTGTAGTCTCTACTCTCTAGCCTCTAGCCTAGACTCTAGACTTATTTTTGGACTTTATAGGCCATTTAGAGCCTTTTTGATGATGTATTTTGATTCAGAATCCAGATATTCATATGACTATGGACTTTGGAGTGCACTTGCCACTTACTGTTAGTGCTATTTTGGTTTTATACAATGTTACTTGTTATATATATATATGAGAAACTTTGCAAATTTTTGTATACTGGTTTGGATTCACATGGATGTACATGAATATGTATTTTTTTTTCAAAATTTGAATATTTTATGTATTTTTAGTGACCGGTTTTTTTCCGGTTCCGGTTCGGTTCCAGTTTTTTGGGTAGACCGGTTCAATGACCGGTCCGGTTCTGGTAACCTTGCCTCGGATAGTCTTATACAGCCTGGGTGCACATGTGGCAGTCCTAAGCACACGTGTAAACCAGATCTGGGCACTTCAGTTGCAGCAGTTGGAACAGGACAGTAAGGTTGCACTTCCTCTTTCCAGATTCAGCAGTATGTTGCATCACCTATGACAGAGTAATCAGTCTTATTGAGTGGATTGCTTTTCTATTTTCAGCAATCTATTCTCAGCTGTTTGCATGTGCTAGTTCAGTTTTATTCTAGCAGTTTGCTAATTATGACTTAGTCTAAGTCTAGTTTAAATAGGATGCATGCAGTGTAGCGGTAGGATGCATATCCCAGGGAGACCATATCTTTTTGGAGTGCACTAATTAAAGATTGCAGCAGACCATCATGCAGAGAGATGGCGTAGAGCCCAACACTGCAGTAGATCTAGGAGTCAGGTTTAATTTTGTAACCCTAAAGCAACCTTTTTTGATATAAGAAGGTTGGGGTATGCTTTTTATTCATTCAGTTCAGCAGAGAGCTGTGAATTAGTTCTCTGGTTTTCCCTGTAGCATATTTCATTTCAGAATTAATGAGAAAGCAGTAACAGGTTTTGACAGTCTGTTTAGTGAGTTTCTGTTATATACAGTGTGTGTTTGTAGATTCTAGCATTAATAGAGTTGCAGCTTTGAGTGGCTTTCAGATTTTAGCTATCTAGTTTTCTTTAAGGAATTCTTTTAGTGCAGACGCTGCTTACGATGGTCTAGAAAATTTAACACTTGGAACTGGGCCCTCTAGTACGTACACATACCTTGTCAAGAAGTAAAATATTATTTGCGACTTCTAAACCATGCTTATGATCACAACTTATATTATCAAACATTCGGTACATGGTGAAACCTAATTTACCATGGCTACCATTCATTTTAGTGATTGTGTTACAAATTCGTACTTCCACCTGTACTACGTCACACCATATCTTGAACATGCCTATCATTTCTTAATATAAAATTTATGGCATTGTCTCTTTTTCATCAAGCTTTAGTTGCCTTTACAACTTGCATCCTAGAATAGTTCATAATATCAAAGAATTGGTATAAATTTTAATCCAATGTTTTTTTGGGGAGATAAATGCAAGATATTAGCATATATTCTCTTCATAGATATACCTTAATGCTTGCACAGTAGGTGGTGCATAGTTATAGTGAAAGTATGATAGAGCTAGCCAACAAACCCTATTCTTAAATAACCATATCAGATCTCTCCTTAGTACTCCATATTAGTTAAACACAGGGATCGAGTTTGGGTCTAACTCTTGATTATGACTGGAAGCCAATTTTTATCTACCGTACTGTGATGTAAGTGCTCCCTTTTTATTGGTCTCATATTCTTGGTATTGTATCTATCCAGCTTGAAGCTGAACTTTAGGTCTTAAGTCCTTCTAAACTATAAACCCAATGATTGGATTTATTCAGAGCTGAGGTGTTTTAAAGCATCTTACCTGGAGGAGAGCTATGTTAGGGCTTATGCCCTTAAAATAATATTGCCTAGTACATTGGTCTCATTCTATGGTAACTTAAAGGAAATGTTATTAATAACCATTTATGCACACAATGACATCATTAATACACAAGCTACAATTCATCATATTCTTCATTAGTTCATTATATTCAAACTGATTACCTGTTAGGAAAATGAGTGGTCATTGTGCACAAATTCATCTCTAACACCCTATAGATTATATCTTAGACATAAATGGAAAATTATTACCCTAATCAATTGACATACGACCACTAGTCTCATTTGTCTTGTATGTAACTACAATGTTTTAATATTTTACACCATTCATTGTTATATTAAACAATGCTATTTATGCCGAAGGCATACTATAGTAATAGCTTTTCAAGAAAACCTGTCAACTGGTTGACAGGTTTTCAAAAACTTGACAGGTTTTCAAAAACAACCATCTTTGTTCACCATCCCTCCTTTGAAACAACCTCTTCCATACTTTGAAACCACCGTCATCACCTTTAAACTCTGTCGTCCTTTGAAACCGTTGTCATCACCTTTAACCTGTTAATGACATTAATAAATGCACTCTTTGTCGCCTTCTTTCCATATCTGATTTGATCGTATTTTTCCACCGCCTCATATCTGATCTTTTCCCCCATCGCCTCTCTGATTTTCACTTCCCTCAACCGAATGTTTTCCTTCGGTGCATCTCCGGTTTGAGAGCTCTGGCGGGATTTGTCCTGAGAGCGTATTATAGCTCATGTGGAGCGACACAATGCCCCCCAACTCTCCTAAATCGTACAATTGGTTTACTCTCCAAGTCGAAGCCCAACAAATTCAACCTCCTCACTGGAATTCCATCTTTCGAAAGCTAAAGGGGGGATTTGATCCCGAGACTTTGCCGTGGACGTGGCGTTATGTGTTGCAAAGAGGAAAGCGAAAACGAAGAGAGGGATTCTGTATGACCCAACAACGTTTTTCTCTACAATTGTGCATGCATAATACATGGATTTCACAAACTTCATTAGTCATTCGCCACCTACCTAGTCTCTTTACAACCATGTTCTCCTGCTTTACCCACTCCAGTTTGATTTTTGCTCGATTGCTGTGCTATATCCCTTATTTTTCGGCTAGGGAATGCTAGAGTCTTTCAATTTGTGAACAGGGTGTGGCAACAATGTCTGATGGAAGGGAACACAAGGAGATGAACAGATTGAGGTGTCGGAGAAAAAATCAGACACCGAGTTGTATAGGAAGCAGAAAGTAGTGTTCTACAAGCTTTTCTCATTTGCGGATGATTGGGATTACCTTTTAATGGCGATGGGCCTTGTGGGAGCTTGCGCTCATGTGGCTTCGATGCCCATTGTTGATGATTGCAGCTATGTGAGACATTCTCCAGGACACAAACCTGAGAGAGAGCCCCTGAGAGGGGTGTGTGGTTCCTATATGAGACAGAGCTGGAACATAGAGATGGCCTCCTCCTTACAGAGAGTTGCGAAGAACTCCAGATGATTCTCCTGTGTAACACAATGAGAAAGGAGATCTGCAGATTTGGACGTGCCTGTGGCTGAGGATAAAATGAACATGTGAAATCCCATAGTGTTGGGTGCATCGTCATGAGACAGAGATGAAGATGATGTATTAGCCTCCTTTGAGCAAAGAGTTGATGATGAAACTCCAGATGACTATCCTGTGTAATGCAGTGGGAAAGAAGATCTTTTGAGTGGACGTGCCTATGGATGAGCACACGTGAACGTGATCCTAGTGGCTGAGCACTAGTGAGAAGTGGTTCTTCTGTGTAATGAAGTGAGCCAGAGATATGGACATCCCCATGGATGCGCCCCTAGTGGCTGAGCACTAATGGGTGTATGAGATCCCTTGCTATATTATTCAAGAGTCAGACCCGCCTGTAACCCTAATTGTAATGTAAAGGGTACATGTCGGCCCCACCTTAATGTAATTGATAATTAATGTAAAAGATAAATAATCTGGTTATATTAATTATATTATGAGATAGAGAGGTCGGCCTTGTTGTGCCAATAGACACTTCTGTTGACAGGTCAAGTCTAATATAAGTAAAGGTAAATTCCCCATTGAGGAATCATATCTTTTGTGTGTGTTTGGAAATTTCAGCAAGTACATCTTCTTGGGAAAAGTGCGCACCTCTCTTGGGCGCTACTCTTCTAGGGTTTGCAAGCACCCTTAGTGGTGAAGGTCTTTCTCTTAACGAATATAGCAAAGGATTTTGGTTGGGTTTTCTTCCCTTGTTAAGAAGGGTTTCCCAAGATACTTCTTGTGTTCTTGTGCATAGTGTTTCTTCTTGTGATCTTGGTTGCTGCAACTATATTGGTTATGGTTTAAGTTAAATGCTAAAATGGAATGAACTTCATGCTTAACCTTGTCTATTGAAAACTCAACATGGTTTAAGAGCATAGGTCTTGAAGAACCCATTGCACAAGCATCCACTAGTCTCTTCTCTTTTTCTGCAGAACCGTACGACCCTCCTAGGGTTTCCAGAAAATCCCTACAACCCTCCTTTCTGAGGTGTTTCAACCCTTAATACTTGAACGTTGGGGCTAATTTTGGCATAGGAGAGTACGACCTCCTCCAACACACCTCCAGAATAGAACCATCATTGAGGCAACCAATGCAATAATGCATGATCATAATCTTTCTATGATTCTATGTGCAGAAGCATGCATGCATGCCACAATATATGTTCAGAACAAGAGTCTTCACTAGACTTTTAAAAACATAACTCTCGAAGAAGCCTTCACCGGAGTGAAGCCTGAGATTGAACACTTCAGGATATTTGGGTGCCCAATGTATTTTCATGTACCCAAAGAGAAGAAGTCCAAGCCAGACCCTTCAGGGAGAAATGATACGTTTATGGCATAACAATGAATCTTCGAAGACATTCCAGATCAACATCCCTGATCAGAGATAGATTGAGACAAGGAGATATGTTGTCCTTGAAGAAAAGATAACCTTTCAAAGATCCAGAGAATCTCAGATGGAGATTGACAATGAGACAATACCTTCTCCCCCTTCAACAATTCAGAGGGAGACAAACATTATTCCAGCTGATCCAGTTGCTCCAGTTGATATGTTCAGAGATATTGTAGTAAGGCATAAAAGGCCTGCCTAGGCTCACTCTGCAGGAGTCAGAGAAACATGCAAGCCTCTCAAGGCACATCTCGAGAGAACAAAGAGTTTTTTCGAGCTACTCTTCAACCATGAGCCACATCATTGATTCTGAGCCTCCTTGTCATATAGAAGCAACATGAGAACAGGTATGGCATGAATCCATAACAAAAGAATACCAATATATCTTAAGAATGATGTATAATATATTGTTCAAAGAACAGAAGGGAAGTCTGTGATGACTTCCAAGTGGATCTATAAGATCAAGCATGCAGCTGGTGGAAGTGTCGAGAAATACAAAGCGAGATCTATAGCCAGAGGTTTCTCACAAACATAGGGAGTTGTCCATGATGAGACACTTGATCCAGTAAGCTCGATACACTTTCATCCGTACTACCATCAATGAGTTGGAAACTATATTAGATGGATGGATTCTTGATGAGTTTGGGTTTCAGCAAGAGTGTTGCTGATCCAAACCTATATTATTACAATGTTGGTGGCGAGAGCCTGATTTTGATGACTTATGCAAAAAACCTTGTTGTTGGATACAAGTAAGCTTTGACTTTTGATTTCGAGATGAAGGATCTAAGTATGATGCACTACTTCTTGGGACAAGAAGTATGATAGAGGATCGATGAGATTTCCCGAGTCCAGGAAAATATACAGTGAAGATATTTGGTATGACAGATGTGCAAATCCATGCCTATGTCGATGATAATGGATTTGAAGAAAATAAATGATGATGATTCAGACAATATTGATCGACAACTGATTGGATGATTGGCGTATCTGGTTAACACTGCACCTGATATATGTTATGCAGCAAATGTGCTTAGTCAATCCATGAGTCAACGGAGACAGACTCACTGGATAACAATAAAGCATGTATTGAGATATACACAAGGCACAATTAGATATGGCTTGAGATATGGCTCCAGTGTGAAATTGAGTTTGCAGGGATATGCAGATACAGATTGAGCAGAGAGTACAGTGGACCGAAAGAGCACATCCGATTGTTGTTTTACCGTGAAGTTTTCCATGGTTTCTTGGTGCAGTAGGAAACAAAACTCTGTGGCCTTGAGTACCACAGAAGCAGAGTATACATCATTGAGTGTGCGAACCAATGTGGCTTCACAAGCTTTTGACAAATTTACTTGATCATGAGATGGATTCTATGATGATAACCAGAGTTGTGTGTAAAACTCTTTGAGAACCCAGTGTGTCATGAGAGATCGAAACATGTTGAGATGAAATATCATTATATCAGAGATGATGCAGAGGAAAATAGTACACATGCAGTACCTTCCTACACATGAACAAATTGCAAACATCTTCACCAAATTATCTTGGTGAAGAATACTTCCCTAGTTGAGAGGGTGTGTTGATGACTACAACCAAGACAGTTCAAAGTACATCCGTGTGAGACTTGACATGATGATGAATGCCTCCCTAGTCGAGAGGGAGTGTTGATGATTGCAACTATGTGAGACATTCTCCAGAACACAAACCTAAGAGAGAGCCCCTTAGAGGGGTGTGTGGTTCCTATCTAAGACAGAGCTGGAACACATAGATGACCTCCTCCTTACAAAGAGTAGAGAAGAACACCAGATGATTCTCCTGTGTAATGAAGTGAGAAAAGAGATATGCAGAGTTGAACGTGCCTGTGGCTGAGCACAAGGTGAACGTGTGAAATCCCAAAGTGCTGGGTGCATCATAATGAGATAGAGATGAAGATGATGTATTAGCCTCCTCTGAGCAGAGACTTGATGATGAAGCTCTAGATGACTCTCCTGTGTAATGCAGTGGGAAAGAAGATCTATTGAGTGGACGTGCCTATGGACGAGCACAGGTGAACATGATCCTAGTGGCTGAGTATTGGTGAGAAGTGGTTCTTCTGTGTAATGCAGTGAGCCAGAGATATGGACATCCCCATGGATGTGCCCCTAGTGGCTGAGCACTAGTTGGTGTATGAGAGCCCTTGCTATATTGTTCAAGAGTCAGACCTGTCTGTAAGCTTAATTGTAATGTAAAGGGTATAAGTCGGCCCCACCTTAATGTAATTGATAATTAATGTAAAATATAATTAATCTGGTTAATATTAATTATATTATGAGATAGAGAGGTCGGCCCTGTTGTGCCAATAGACACTTCTGTTGACAGGTCAAGTCTAATATAAGTAAAGGTAAATTCCCCGTTGAGGAATCATATCTTTTGTGTGTGTTTGGAAATTTCAGCAAGTACATATTCTTGGGAAAAGTGCACACCTCTCTTGGGTGCTAGTCTTCTAGGGTTTTCAAGCACCCTCTTGTGTGCTAGGTTTTCTTAGTGGTGAAGGTCTTTCTCTTGAAGAATATAACAAAGGATTTGGCTGGGTTTTCTTCCGTTGTTGGGAAGGGTTTCCCAGGATACTTCTTGTGTTCTTGTGCATGGTGTTTCTTCTTGTGATCTTGGTTGCTGCAACTAAATTGGTTATGGTTTAAGTTAAATGATAAAATGGAATGAAATTCATGCTTAACCTTGTCTATTGAAAACTTGACATGGTTTCAGAGCATAGGTCTTGAAGAACACATTGCACAAGCATCCACCAGTCTCCTCTCTTTTTCTACAGAATTGTACGACCCTCCTAGGGTTTCCAGAAAATTCGTACAACCATCCTTTCTGAGGTGTTTCGACCCTTAATAATTGAACGTTTGGGTTAATTTTGGCATAGGAGAGTACGACCTCCTCTAGAGAGTCTCAAGAGTAAAATTTTGAACATTTTGAAATTTTGGCCCTTAAGTGTCTAGGGTTTCTCTAATTTTTGCAGAAATTTTAGAATTAGGGTTTCTGCAACTCATTGAATGAGCTCTTCAGCTCACCAGTGTTCTCCTATCTTTCAAAGGGTTATTGTTGGCAGTCATAAGTCCAACAAAACCTAAAAGTACTAGCCTAGCCTAGCCGTTAGGTTTTCTAGCTCAATTGACAAAGGTTTGTGAAGAATATAAAATTATGATGAACATAACTATGATGGACGATAAACTTGATGGATCAAGCAACCTCAAGTTCCTGGAAGACAAGACTTCAGAGGAAGGCTTATTGTGGGTGATACAAAAATATGACACTATGACTACCCTCTTCATGAAGATGTCAAGAACACAGAGATCAACCAGGTGCCATTGGAGAAATGACATCAACACCCTCATGTATGCACTTGTATATATATTCTTTGTATCATTGTCATGAGGGAAATTCCAGGAGGAAGGAACCTTTTACTGAAGTCATGGATCAAGAGGGATCTCAGTGCATTCAGAGGAACAAAACACTTGAAGTGAAGACTCTAGGTTTGATTGTTGTAATTGTCATTCCTCTAACCTATATTTCTAAAGTTTGCTACATTACAAGTAGGTGTTGTAGCTGTGACAACAATCCTTAAATTGTTTTGATCCTAGAGATGTACTCATTATTCTCCTTTAGGAGATATTCTTGTTTTGGTTCCTCTTGTTTTTCTTGTTCCAGACAGGTTAACAACAAATGAAGGTGTTTATCCTTCAGAGGGAGTCACTTGACTCAAAGGGAGTAAAAACTATTTGAGAAAGAGGAAAAATAGAACCATCATTGAGGCAAACAATGTAATAATACATGATCAGAATCTTTCTATGATTCTATGTGCTGAAGCATGCATGACACAGTATATGTTCAAAACAAGAGTCTTCACTAGACTTTTAAAAACATAACTCCCGAAGAAGCCTTCACCGTAGTGAAGTCTGAGATTGAACACTTCAGGATATTTGGGTGCCCAGTGTATTTTCATGTACCCAAAGAAAAGAAGTCCAAGCCAGACCCTTCAGGGAGAAATGATACGTTTATGGGATAACAATGAATCTTCGAAGACATTCCAGATCGACATCCCTAGTTAGAGATAGATTGAGAGAAGGAGAGATGTTGTCCTTGAAGAAAAGATAACCTTTCAAAGATCCAGAGAATCTCAAATGGAGATTGACAATGAGACAATACCTTCTCCCCCTTCAACAGTTCAGAGGGAGACATACATTATTCCAGTTGATCCAGTTGCTCCAGTTGATATGTTTAGAGATATTGTAGTAAGGCATAAAAGGCCTGCCTAGGCTCACTTTGCAAGAGGGAGAGAAACATGCAAGCTTCTAAAGGCACATCCCAAGAGAACAAAGAGATTTTTCGAGCTACTCTTCAACCATGAGCCACATCATTGATTATGAGTCTCCTTGTCATAGAGAAGCAACATGAGAACATGTATGGCAAGATTCCTTAACAGAAGAATACCAATATATCTTAAGAATGATGTATAAGATATTGTTCAAAGAACATAAGGGAAGTCTGTGATGACTTCCAAGTGGATCTATAAGATCAAGCATGCAGAGGGTGGAAGTGTCGAGAAATACAAAGCGAGATCTATAGCCAGAGGTTTCTCACAAACAAAGGGAGCTGTCCATGATGAGACACTTGATCCAGTAAGCCCGATACACTTTCATTTGTACTACCATCCATGAGTTGGAAACTATATCAGATGGATGGATTCTTGATGAGTTTGGGTTTCAGCAAGAGTGTCGCTGATCCAAACTTATATTATTACAATGTTGGTGACGAGAACCTGATTTTGATGACTTATGTAGAAAGCCTTGTTGTTAGATACAAGTAAGCTTTGACTTCTGATTTTGAGATGAAGGATCTAAGTATGATGCACTACTTCTTGGGACAAGAAGTATGACAGAGGACAGATGAGATTTTCCTGAGTCAAGGAAAATATACAGTGAAGATATTCAGTATGGCAGAAATGCAAATCCATGCCTACGCTGATGATAATGGATTTGAAGAAAATAAATGATGATGATTCAAACAATATTGATCGACAACTGATTGGATGATTGACGTATTTGGTTAACACAATACCTGAAATATGCTATGCAACAAATGTGCCTAGTAAATCCATGAGTCGGCCAAGACAGACTCACTAGATAACAATAAAGCATGTATTGAGATATACACAAGGCACAGTTAGATATGGCCTGAGATATACCTCCAGTGTGAAATTGAGTTTGCAGGGATATGCAGATACATATTGAGCAGAGAGTACAGTGGACCGGAAGAGCATATTCAATTGTTGTTTTACCGTGAAGTTTTCCATGGTTTCTTGGTGCAGCAGGAGACAAAACTTTGTGGCCTTGAGTACCACAAAAGCAGAGTATACATCATTCAGTGTGTGAAGCAATGTGGCTTCACAAGCTTCTAACAAATTTACTTGATCATGAGATGGATTCTATGATGATAAACAGAGTTGTGTGTAAAGCTCTTTGAGAACCCATTGTTTCATGATAGATCGAAACACGTTGAGATGACATATCATTATATCCAAGATATGACGTAGAGGAAAATAGTACACATGCACAACCTTCCTACACATGAGCAGATTGTAGACATCTTCACCAATTAGCTTGGTGAAGAATACTTCCCTAGTTGAGAGGGAGTGTTGATGGCTACAACCAAGACAAAGTTCAAAGTACATATGTGTGAGACTTGGCATGATGAAGAATGTCTCCCTAGCTGAGAGGGAGTGTTGATGATTGTAGCTATGTGAGACATTCTCCAGAACACAAACCTGAGAGAGAGCCCATGAGAGGGGTGTGTGGTTCCTATCTGAGACAGAGCTGGAACGTAGAGATGACCTTCTCTTTACATAGAGTTGAGAAGAACTCCAGATGATTCTCCTATGTAACGTAGTGAGAAAGGAGATCTGCAGAGTTGGACGTGCCTGTGGCTGAGCACAAGGTGAACGTGTGAAATCCCAAAGTGCTGGGTGCATCGTCATGAGACAGAGATGAAGATGATGTATTAGCCTCCTCTAAGCAGAGAGTTGATGATGAAACTCTAGATGACTCTCCTGTGTAATGGAGTGGGAAAAAGATCTGTTGAGTGGACGTGCTTGTGGACGAGCACATGTGAACGTGATCCTAGTGGCTGAGCACTAGTGAGAAGTGGTTATTCTGTGTAATGCAGTGAGCCAGAGATATGGACATCCCCATGGATGTGCCCCTGGTGGCTGAGCACTACTGGGTGTATGAGTTCCCTTGCTATATTGTTCAAGAGTCAGACCTGCCTGTAACCCTAATTGTAATGTAAAGGGTACAGATCGACCCCACCTTAATGTAATTGATAATTAATGTAAAGGATAAATAATTTGGTTAATATTAATTATATTATGAGATAGAGAGGTTGGCCATGTTGTGCCAATATACACTTCTGTTGATAGGTCAAGTCTAATATAAGTTAAGGTAAATTCCCCATTGAGGAATCATATCTTTTGTGTGTGTTTGGAAATTTCAGCAAGTACACCTCCTTGGGAAAAGTGCGCACCTCTCTTGGGCGCTACTCTTCTAGGGTTTGCAAGCACCCTCTTGTGTGCCAGGTTTTCTTAGTGGTGAAGGTCTTTCTCTTGAAGAATATAACAAAGGATTTTGGCTGGGTTTTCTTCCCTTGTTGAGAAGGGTTTCTCATGATACTTCATGTGTTCTTGTGCATGGTGTTTCTTCTTGTGATCTTGGTTGCTGCAACTAAATTGATTATGGTTTAAGTTAAATGATAAAATGGAATGAACTTCGTGCTTAACCTTGTCTATTGAAAACTCAACATGGTTTTAGAGCATAGGTCTTGAAGAACCCATTGCACACGCATCCACCAGTCTCTCTTTTTTCTGCAGAACCGTACAACCCTCCTAGGGTTTCTAGAAAATCCGTACAACCCTCCTTTCTGAGGTGTTTCAACCCTAAATACTTGAACGTTGGGGTTAATTTTGTCATAGGAGAGTACAACCTCCTCCAACGCATCTCTAGAGACTCTCAGAGTAAAATTTCGAGCATTTTGAAATTTTGGCCCTAGGGTTTCCCTAATTTCTATAGAAATTTCAGAATTAGGGTTTCTGCAACTCATTGAAGGAGCTCTTCATCTCACCAGTGTTCTCCTATCTTACAAAGGCTTATTGTTGACAGTCATAAGTCCAACAAAACCTGAAAGTGCTAGCCTAGCCTAGCGGTTAGGTTTTCTAGCCTAGTTGACAAAGGTTTGTGAAGAATCTAAAATTATGATGAACATAACTATGATGGAAGATAAACTTGATGGATCAAGCAACCTCAAGTTCCTGGAAGAAAAGACTTCAGAGGAAGGCTTATTGTAGGTGATACAAAAAGGTGACACTATGACTACCCTCTTCATGAAGATGTCAAGAAGACAGAGATCGACCAGGTGCCATTGGAGAAATCACATCAACACCCTCAGGTATGCACTTGCATATATATTGTTTGTATCATTGTCATGAGGGAAATTGCAGGATGAAGGAACCTTTTGATGAAGTCATGGATCCAAAGGGATCTCAGTGCATTCAGAGGAACAACACACTGGAAGTACAGACTCCAGGTTTGATTGTTGTAATTGTCATTCCTCTAACCTATATTTCTAAAGTTTGCTACATTACAAGTAGGTGTTGTAGTTGTGACAACAATCCTTAAATTGTTTTGATTCTAGAGATGTACTCATTATTCTCCTTTAGGAGATATTGTTGTTTTGGTTCCTCTTGTTTTTCTTGTTCCAGACAGGTTAACAACAAAGGAAGATGTTTATCCTTTAGAGGGAGTCACTTGACTCAAAGGGAGTAAAAACTATTTGAGAAAGAGGAAGAATAGAACCATCATTGAGGCAACCAATGCAATAATACATGATTGGAATCTTTCCATGATTCTATGTGCAGAAGCATGCATGACACAGTATATGTTTAGAACAAGAGTCTTCACAAGAATTTAAAAAACATAACTCCCGAAGAAGCCTTCACTGGAGTGAAGCCTGAGATTGAACACTTCAGGATATTTGGGTGCCCAGTGTATTTTCATGTACCCAAAGAGAAGAAGTCCAAGACAGACCCTTCAGGGAGAAATGATACGTTTATGGGATAACAATGAATCTTCAAAGACAATCTAGATCGATATCGCTGGTCAAAGATAGATTGAGACAAGGAGAGATGTTGTCCTTGAAGAAAAGATAACCTTTCAAAGATCCAGAGAATCCCTGATGGAGATTGACAGTGAGACAATACCTTCTCCCCCTTCAGCAGTTCAGAGGGAGACATACATTACTCCAACTGATCCAGTTGCTCCAGTTGATATGTTCAGAGATATTGTAATAAGGCATAAAAGCCCTGCCTAGGCTCACTCTGCAGGAGGCAGATTAACACACAAGCCTCTCAAGGCACATCCCGAGAGAACAAAGAGATTTTCCGAGCTACTCTTCAAACATGAGCCACATCTTTTATTTTGAGCCTCCTTGTCATAGAGAAGCAACATGAGAACAAGTATGGAAAGATGCCATAACAGAAGAATACCGATATATATTAAGAATGATGTATAAGATATTGTTAAGAGAACATATGGGAAGTCTGTGATTACTTCCAAGTGGATCTATAAGATCAAGCATGCAACTGGTGGAATTGTCGATAAATACAAAGCAAGATCTATAGACAAAGGTTTATCACAAACAGAGGGAGTTGTCCATGATGAGACACTTGATCCAGAAAGCTCGATACACTCACCTGTACTACCATCCATGAGTTGGAAACTATATCAGATGGGTGGATTCTTGATGAGTTTGGGTTTCAGCAAGAGTGTTGCTGATCCAAACCTATATTATTACATTGTTGGTGACGAGAGCCTGATTTTGATGACTTATGCATAAAGCCTTATTGTTGGATACAAGTAAGCTTTGACTTCTGATTTCGAGATGAAGGATCTAAGTATGATGCACTACTTCTTGGGACTAGAAGTATGACAAAGGAGCGATGAGATATTGCTGAGTCAAGGAAAATATATAGTGAAGATATTCGGTATGTCAGAAATGCAAATCCATGCCTATGCCGATGATAATGGATTTGAAGAAAATAAATGATGATGATTCAGATGAGATTGATCGACAACTAATTGGATGATTGACGTATCTGGTTAACACCATACTTGATATATGCTATGTAGGGAATGTGCCTAGTCAATCCATGAGTTAGCCGAGTCAGACTCATTGGATTAGCAGTAAAGCATGTATTGAGATATACACAAGGCACAGTTAGATATGGCCTAAGATATGCCTCCAGTGTGAAATTGAGTTTGCAGGGATATGCAAATACAGATTGAGCAGAGAGTACAGTGGATCGGAAGAGCAGATCTGGTTGTTGTTTTACTGTGAAGTTTTCCATGGTTTCTTGGTGCAGTAGGAAACAAAACTCCGTGGCCTTGAGTACCAAAGAAACAAAGTATACATCATTGAGTGTGCGAAGCAATGTGGCTTCACAAGCTTCTGACAAATTTACTTGATCATGAGATGGATTCTATGATGATAACCAGAGTTGTGTGTAATTCTCTTTGGGAACCCAGTGTTTCATGATAGATCGAAACATGTTCATATGAAATATCATTATATTAGAGATATGATGCAGAGGAAAATAATACACATGCAATACCTTCCTACACATGAGAAGATTGCAAACATCTTCACCTAATTAGCTTGGTGAAGAATACTTCCGTAGATTAGAGGAAGTGTTGATGACTACAGCCAAGACAAAGTTCAGAGTACATCCGTGTGAGACTTGGCATGATGAAGAATGCCTCCCTAGCTGAGAGGGAGTGTTGATGATTGTAGTTATGTGAGACATTCTCCAGAACACAAACTCGAGAGAAGGCCCTTGAGAGGGGTGTGTGGTTCCTATTTGAGACATAGTTGGAACGTAGAGATGACCTCCTCCTTACAGAGAGTTGAGAAGAACTCCAAATGATTATCTTGTGTAACACAATGAGAAAGGAGATATGCAGAGTTGGACGTGCCTGTGGCTGAGCACAAGGTGAACGTGTGAAATCTAAAAGTGTTGGGTGCATTGTCATGAGACAGAGATGAAGATGATGTATTAGCCTTCTCTGAGCAGAGAGTTGATGATAAAACTCTAGATGGCTCTCTTGTGTAATGCAGTGAGAAAGTAGATCTGTTGAGTGGACGTGCCTGTGGACGAGCACAGGTGAACGTGATCCTAGTGGGTGAGCACTAGTGAGAAGTGGTTATTCTGTGTAATGCAGTGAGACGGAGATATCTACATCCCCATGGATGTGCCCCTAGTGGTTGAGCACTAGTGGGTTTATGATATCCTTGGCTATATTGTTCAAGAGTCAGACCTGCCTGTAACCCTAATTGTAATGTAAAGGGTACAGGTCGACCCCACCTTAATGTAATTGATAATTAATGTAAAAGATAATTAATTTGGTTAATATTAATTATATTATGAGATAGAGAGGTCGGCTCTGTTGTGCCAATAGACACTTCTGTTGACAGGGCAAGTCTAATATAAGAAAAGGTAAATTCCCCATTGAGGAATCATATCTTTTGTGTGCATTTGGAAATTTCAGCAAGTACACCTTCTTGGGAAAAGTGCGCACCTCTCTTGGGTGCTAGTCTTCTAGGGTTTGCAAGCACCCTCTTGTGTGCTAGGTTTTCTTAGTGGTGAAGGTCTTTCTCTTGAAGAATATAGCAAAGGATTTTGGCTMGGTTTTCTTCCCTTGTTGAGAAGGGTTTCCCAGGATACTTCTTGTGTTCTTGTGCATAGTGTTTCTTCTTKTGATCTTGGTTGCTGCAACTAAATTGGTTATGGTTTAAGTTAAATGCTAAAATGGAATGAACTTCATGCTTAGCCTTGTCTATTGAAAAATCAACACCCATTTGGTTCATTTTCTTTGGGAAGATCATTAATTGTTTTGGGCTTGCTTATTTCGATCCACTTGTTGTTTATGGCCAAGTTGCCCATGTAGGTTATCTCCTCCCAGTCCCAACACCATCATTTTTTTTCACTGAATCAATGACCAGGGTGAAACAATGATGCCGATAACTTATTTGTGTTTGTATGGTGTTGTCGCAGTACGCATTGGAATTCGTTAGGATGATGAATAATGCAATGTGCATGAAGTCCACACAAGTATTTAATGACCCAACAACTTTTTTTTGTACAATTGTGTATGCATAATACATGGATTTCACAAACTTCATTAATCATTCGCCACCTACTTACTCTCTTTACAATCATGTTCTGCATGCATAATTTTATCAAAGAAAATATTTATCATTAGTTGTAGCTCACCTCTTTGTAAGATCACAGTGATCAATTTTGAGCACCTACATTTTTAAAAACGATTGGTTTTGGGGTTTTAAAAGTTATCTGTGAATCCATGGAGTACTTATAGCGGGATATGTTATTTAGTTAGTTTTAAATAGATTTAGTATGAGAAATGCATGCCAAATATCAATGTCACGGTTGGGTTTTCAAATATTGGTGGAATATCGATTTCAAGGTTGTTGGGTTTTTCGACATTGGTTTTCGATAATGTAGCACGTGGGCTTGATGAACTTTACAGTGGTTGAACGTGTTTGAATAACATACATGTTTACAAATAATTTTTTTTTTCATATCAGGTTTGGATATTAAACTATATAAATGTACTGTACCTGTGTCGAATTTGTTAGCCTAAAATTTCCTTTTGATTTAGAGACTATTAAGCCTGTTTGTGAAATGGGTTTATCCTTTTGGATGTTACTTACAACCCTCAAGTCTATATCCTATCGTTAATGGTTTCTATAACTTTCCATTTGTGTACATGACTTGATATCCTCTCAATCAGAATCAGTTGCAATGTTGTGCTACAAGGTGCATTCTCGAACTCATTTACAGGAAAACCCAACAAACTAGATAGAGTCATGGATTTCTTTAGACCACAAGCCTGCAAAGATACCAATTAAATTTTGGTACTTGTTTTTTTCGGTCACCTTATAAGCTTGGATATCTTTCCCCTCTTCCTTAATGTTTCCCCATTCCCCTTGTTCATCGAAACACTAACTGATGCACTGCATTTTTTTTCAATAAGCGGTTTTCATGCAGTTTTTCATGTGGTCTTGTATTATTTTTTAGGAAATATCTGTGTGCTGTAGAAATGTGTAACAAGATCAGGCCCTAACGACACATTTTGACAGAGTTTGGTAGCGTTTAGATCTCCCTACAAAGAAGCTAATCCTTATGCACTCTTCCTTTGAAATCATGGTTGGACTATTGAAGCCAT
>SNQJ01S0062235.1:0-27161 GCA_010110895.2 Picea sitchensis
AGAGTGTACATACTTCTGGGGTGTAAATACTTCATGGGGTATAAACATGCCTAAAAGTAAAATACCTCTAAATCAGGAAGATAATCAGGCTCCACAGCCAACAATAAGCGATTCGTCAAATGAATTTATAGATCAAAAGATATTTGTAGTCAAATTTTTGGTCAACCTATCCCAGTCAGCAGGGGATGAGTCAACATATGTACAACTGACATAAACATCAGTACGAATGAAGTTAACATTTGTACAATGTACATGGCACATGCAGGAGGCGACATGTGTCATGTTGACGTTAGCATGGTGACATGTCAACACTAGAGGCTTCCACGTGTCACTTGTTCTTGGATTTTTCGGGTCATTCCATGGACCAATGAAAAAGTGCCATGTGGAATTCCGTACAACCATGTGGAAGACCATACAGGATGTGGCAGGATGACATGGTAGATGATGTGGTAGGGTGACTATGCAAGTAGATGATGTGGGCCAATAAATCGCTGCCACGTGGCCCAGTCATAGGCTACCACATGGAAATGGGAAAATTCTTAATGAGTTCAGCTCCAATGTACCAACAATAAGTTTATCTGGCCAAATGAATTTATAGATCAAAAGATATTTGTAGTCAAATTTCTTGGTCAACCTAGCCCAAATGCTAGGATGAGTCAACATATGTACAAATCACTACAAACATCGGGCATCTAATGAAGCTAACATTGTACGTCGTACATGGCACATGTGAGGTTTACATAAAATGTTGACGTTAGCATGGTGACATGTCAACACTAGAGGCTTCCACGTGTCACTTGTTCTTGGATTTTTCGGGTCATTCCATGGACCAATGAAAAGTGCCATGTAAATTGTACAACCATGTGGAAGACCATACAGTCAGATGGTAGGATGACATGGCAGGTAGGTGACGTGGTAGGGTGACTATGCAAGTAGATGATGTGGGCCAATAAATCGCTGCCACGTGGCCCAGTCATAGGCTACCACATGGAAATGGGAAAATTCTTAATGAGTTCCAAAGTAACCCATCATATATATATATATATATATATATATATATATATATATATGAAGTCCACAAAATTGGTAAAATGCGTTCCACCAAATTTGGTGGAATATCCTGCCGAGCAATCAACAAACTGCCATATTAAAACTTGCATCCCGCAAAAATGTTAACCGACTCACCAAAGATAGTGGTACCACCAAACTAGTGGAATATTCCTTGTTATAACAACATTCCACCAGTGTTAACACACCATAATTGGTAAGAGTTACAATGGAGGAGCCCAAAAGGGGAGCCCCACGGGTTTGACCCTGAGACCTCCCTCAACATCCAAGCCTTAAATCATTTCTGCCAACTGTTGGGCCAAATGGCCCCATTGTTTATACTCACCGCGATTATTATTTAAATTTTTAAATTCACCAGTACATGGTGGGGAGGGAGTAGGGAGCATGACGGTACGACTGAGCATAGTTTTTGAGGACTTTTTTTATGAATTAATTGCAGGTTGTAGGCATGGAAACCGAGACACAATTTCTCTTGGTCCTGGGAGTACCAGAGTTAGATTGAGGCATTGAGACAATCATTTTTGGGTAATTCGATGCCACAAATTCAATGGTTTTTTTTGTTTTCTAATATGAGGAAATCTTCTGCATCTTAATTATAGAATGAGGTATACTTATGTATTTTGCCAAATTATTTTGCTGAGTTAATAAAAAGACCTACCCATTTGAGAGCAAGACCTGGAGACGTAGTTAACTAGGGACAAACTCATTTATCAAGTTTTCATGTTAATATTTGATGCTTATGTATCTTCATTATTGAACTTTTCATTCTTTAATTCTGAACTTTAATTTATGCTCATTTAATACAATTCTTTATAAGTCACTTCAATGAAAAGTTCCCAGATCATGTTGGTATCAGAGTAGTCATATTTGATGTGAATTGTTGAATGTGAATGCTTACAAGGTCCAAGCATAAGTAGGGTGAAGGAACTCTTAATACTTTCAATCCCGAAGTTGGTCATGCATCCCAAAGGAAGAAAATGGAAGAAGAGGACAAGTGTGATGAACATGAGAAAAACTTCCATATGGAATTTTATCGCATGTCAGAAATGGTCAAACAAATGTATGGAGACTACGAGAAGAGGATGAAGAATAAAGGGAAGAAAAAAGAAGAAGAAGTTGATGATGTTGCTTTAGTAAATCAAGGGGCTGGAGGAGACCCTCTTGATCCTTTATATTCACCATCAAGTTCTAGTTCTTCTTCCTTTGAGAATTCTCGTCATTCTCATCATTCTAGACATAAATATTATTTTAAGAAACCATTATTAAAGCTTGATGTAAAATTTTCTTTGCCTACGTTTAATGGAGATGATAATCCTTAAAAACTAGATAATTGGATCCGACAGGTTTAAGTATATTGTCATGTTCAACAAATTGATGAACAGGAGGTTAAAGTGAAATTGGCTTCTCTTTAGTTGGAAAGCATCACTCTTGTATGGTGGGAGAGAAAAATTCAGGACATAAGTAAGTGTGGTAATCTTCTTTCCTCATGGTCAAAATTTAAATCAGTGATAAGGAAGAAATTTTACCCATTGGGTTATTTACATAAAGAAATGATGGAATGGAAAAATTTAAGACAAAGTAAAAGTTAAAATGTACAAAGTTTCACAGAAGAATTTAGGAAGAAATATCTTGCGTTAAACAGTCCTTTGGATTCTTATGAAATGTTAATGAAGTATATTGGCACACTTCACAATTATATTTTTCATACTATGCTATTGTTTAACCCCACCAATCTTGATGAAGTTTGTGTGCAAGACCCTCACCTTACGAACATGGGAAAGAATGTTCAAGAAGATCCCATAAAGAAACCTTCCAATCTCCCACATAAGCCATTTAAGAAGTTTAAAAGGAAGGACAAGAATACCGCCATGGTAAAGAGAGAAGAAGGAAATCCATCTTCACTCATTTCAAGAAAAGTGGTCACGATGATGAAAAATGTTGGAAAATACATCTAGACAAGAGACCGAAGAAGTTCGGTGGAAAGGGAAAGACAAAGACAATTGCTACAGTGCAACAAGATCTCAATTCTGATTCAGGAGATGAAGGAAATATCACAACGGTTGGAGTAGAAGGTAAAGATTCCCTTCATGCTAGTTCAAATTCCAATAATGAATCTCATGATGATGAACGAAGGAGGAATGAATTATTTCATATATGAGTTGTATCTCAACACACTAAGATAGATACATTATTTGATCTAGGTTCCCAAGTAAACTTGATATCTGAAACACTTGTCAAAAAGATGGGTCTTGAAACTAAACCACATCCAAAGCCTTATCCTCTTGGTTGGGTATGTGATAAAGAAAAACTTAATGTCACCAAACAATGTAGCATCAGATTTGAAATTGCTTCAAAGTTGATTGATGAAGTATATTTGGATGTTGTATCACTTGATATATGTGGAATAGTGTTGGGGAGTCCTTATGTTTATGATAGAAAAGTAGTCTTCTTTCGTCATGAGAAAAAATACCACCTTACTAAGGGGGGAGTGGAATATATTGTTAGACCTCACAACATGAGGGTAAACACAACACTTGTTAGTGTAGGACAAATGAAGAGAATCATAAAAACTAATAAAATATATGTACTCATTTTTGTAAGGGAGAAAGATGTCAGAACATATGACGCGTTCCAAGGATGTGAACCTTCTCATAAAAATAACTAATTGATATTGTTTCTAAGTATGGTGATATTTTCCAGGAACTATATGAATTAAGTCCTAATAGGGAAGTCCAATATGAAATACATCTTAAGAAAGTTTCTCCTCTTCCTAATGTGGGCATGTACAAGATGTCAGTTGTAGAGATGACAAAGATCAAGAAGCAGGTACAAGGCTTATTAGATCAAGGGGTCATCAAGCCCAACTCATCTCCTTGTGGTTATCCAATCGTGATGGTGCCAAAGAAAGATGACACATGGAAAATGTGTGTCGATTACTGGGCCTTGAATAAAATAATGGTGAAAAATTGACACCCTGTTCCTCATATAGATGATTTACTTGATCAGTTAAAGAACATTGTTTATTTCACTAAGTTGGATTTGCACAGTGGATACCATCAAATCGGGGTTGTAGAACAAGATGCATGGAATACTTCCTTTAAAACCAAACAAGGATTTTTTGAGTGGTTAGTTATTCCGTTTTGGTTTTGTAATGCTTCGACAATATTCATGCATGTGATGAATGATGTATTCATGCCTTTTCTAGATGATTTTGTGATTGGATATTTAGACGACATTCTTATATTTAGAGGGACTTGGGATGAACATGTCAGGCATGTAAATCAAGTATTGGATACTTTGCAAAGGGAAAATTTGTATGTAAAATTGTCCAAATGTAAATTTGGTAAGACTGCACTTGTGTACTTAGCTCATATTGTAGGATGAGGACGATTAAAAATTGATCCTTCCAAGATTGATGTAATTGTAAATTGGCCTGAGACCAAAAGTGTAACCAAGATACATATATTATTAGGTGCAGTCTAGTATTGGAGGAGGTTCATTTCAAACTTCTCCTTCATAGAAGCTCCTTTGCATGCCTTAACCAGTGTGAAGAACACTTTTTAGTGGGGAGGAAAGAAACAAAAATAATTCAACAATCAAGTACAAAAAGGGTACATGTAACAAGGTAGCTGATATGATTTCTAGACCTCCTATTGTTGCTTCTATTATTTTGAATAATTCTTCTTTATCTCATGATAGCTATGTGGAACAATATGCCACTGATGAAGATTTTAAAGAATTATATGAGAATCTAACCCATGGTGCATAGGTAGAGAACTATTGTCTATAGGGAAAACTACTCTAACATCTTGGAAATATATGTATTCCTACAAGTGAATGATTCCATGTAATATGAGAAGCTCACACTTCTCTTGTGTCTGGGAATTTTGGGGTAGGAAAAAATATGGCTCATTTGTAAAGGTTTTGTTATTGGCTTCAAATGAAAGAAATTGTAACTAGATATGTAAAGGGGTGTGTGATGTGTTCTACTTGTAAGCCCACTAATAGAAAACTAGCGCTATAATCACCACTACTTGTTCCATCAAATCCATGGGAAAGTATCTCCATGGATTTTGTATGGGGTTTACCAATGTTGAAACTGGGTCATGAATATTTTTATGTTGTAGTGGATAGATTCAAAAATATGTGTATCTTAATGCCATGTAAAAATAAGTTCATTGTTGAGGAGACTGCTAATATCTTCTTTCAAGTATGTTTCGGTTCATTTTGGGTTACCCACATCCATTATCTCGGATCAAGATACTTGATTCCTTGGGGATTTTTGGACAAGATTGTGCAGAATGATGGAAACCAAGTTGAAGAGGAGCACTACTTTCCATCCACATACCAACGGAAAGACAAAGGTTGTTAACCGAACAATGGTAATTTTTCTCTGAGGCTACTACAGCAAGCATCCCAAATTATGGGATGAAAAGATACCCTATGTACAACATGCTTACAACCAAGCCTTACATTCCTCCATTTAGTGTTCGCCTTTTGAGACATGTTTTGGGTACCTACCTAAAGTTCCTTTGGAATTGATGTATGGTTGAGATGTCGATTCAAATGAAGAAATAAATGAATACATAGCGCACAAGCTCATCCAGAGGATCTAATAGGTACACCAAGCAGTCAGGGAACAGTTGGAGAAAATTCAAGCATAGTATAAAGATCGACATGAAAAACACAGGGTTGATCATTAGTTCTAGGTTAGATACCATGTATGACTTCACATCAATAATTAAATATTGAAGGGTGAAGGAAAGAAACTCAAGCCCATTCGTTATGGATCCTTCACTATTTTGGAGAAAAGTGGTACCAATGCTTTTCGTCTAGATCTTTCACCTTATATGAAGATCTAATTATATTTAAATGTAGAGAACTTGAAAATTTTTGAACCTCCCATTATCATGGATATGGATGGGGAAGTTTCAATACCTTCAATTGATGAGTTTTCTCTTGAGTATTTGGATGAGTTAAAGGAAAATATCAAAGAGGACTTCACGTAGGGGTGATGTTGATTATCTTCAAGTAGGTTTAAAGGGAACACATCCAAGAAAGGAAAAATGGATTGAGAAGGAAAGGGTGAGGGAACTCTTCCCTTAGTTATCTGTTGATTGATGAAAGCTTTTGGTGGTCCAAAAATCTCTCAGTGGGAAGGCGTGATCCAAAAAGGATCTAGAGAAGAATAAGGATAGCCCAGAATTCACAGAAGCAACTCAGGAAGCTCATAATGGAATCAACTCAAAACTCAATGAAAGTTGAATCATTGCGAAGAGCACGTCGGACGATTTCCAATGGAATAAATGACTCATCAAACAGATTTACAGATCAAAATATATTTGCGTTCAAAGTTTTGTTCAACCTAGCCCAGTCAGTAGGGGATGAGTCAAGATCCATAATGATGATGTCAACATTAGTATCAATGATGTCAGCATCTGTACAATGTACATGGAACACATAGGAGGAGACACATGCCATGCTGACGTCAACATGGTGACGTGGTAGCACCAGAGGCTTCCACATGTCACTTGTTTTTTTATTTTTCAGGTCAATCTGTGGACCAATGAAAAAGCACCATGTGGTAGTCCGTACATCCACGTGCTATACCATACGAGACATGGAAGGATGACATGGAAGGATGACATGGAATATGACGTGTAAGGGTGACTGTGCGGATGACGTGGGCCAATAAATGGCTACGATGTGGCCCAGTCATGGGCTGGCACATCGTAGTGGGAAAATGCTCAATGAGGTCCAACTACCAAAAAAACAAATATATATATATATATATATATATGAATTCCACCAAATCTGGCGGCGGTTCCACCAGATTTGGTGGAATATCCCATTGAGTAATCAACGGACCATCATATTTAAGCTTCCATCTCACAAAAAGGTTAACCGGTTCACCAGAGATAGTGGTACTACCAAACTAGTGGCATATTCCTTGTTATAAAAAAATATCGCCAGTGTTAACGCGCCATACATGGTAACAATTACAATGGAGGAGCCCAAAAGGGGAGGCCTGCAGGTTTGACCCTGGGACCTCCCCCAACAACCAAGCCTTAAATCACCTCCGCCAACTGTTGGGCCAAATAACCCCATTGCTTATACCGCCCACAATTATTATTTAAATTTTGAAATTCTCTAGTGCATGCAGGGGAAGGAGCAGGGCACACGACAGTATGACCGAGCATAGTTTTCGAGGCAATTTTTTTATGAATTAATTGCAGGTTGTAGGCATGAAAACCGAGATAAAATTTATCTTGCACCTGGGAGTGCCAGATTCAGATTGAGGCATGGAGAAAATCATTTTTGGGTAATTTGATGCCATGATTCAATGGTGTTGTCTGTTTTCTGATCTGAGCAAAGCTTCTGCAACTTATTTCCAGAATGAGGTATACTTATGTATTTTTCCAAATTCTTTTGTTGAGTTAATAAAAAGGCCCACCCATGTGAGAGCAGGACCCGGAGACATAGTCCACCAAGGATGAACTCCAGTATCAAGTTTTCGTGTTTAGATTTGATTCTTATCTTTCTTCATTATTGATATTTTCCTTCTTTAATGGTGCACTTTAATTTATGCTCATTTAATGCAATTCTTTATAAGTCACTTCGAAGACAAGATATCAGATCACCCACTCTGATTTCTTTGTTAATAAATCTCTGTTGCACAACTCTCTCTTCTAAATTTTGGAAAAGAAATAAAATAATGAATAGGGTTTTCCTTTATAAACAAAAAATTGAAATTTACGCTCAATTTTTCGTTGTATACTTCGACGCATTGATGATAAATGAAAACACCATTTTTTTTTCGAAAGTTACATTTTTCGGTGCACTATTTAGTGAGTAGTACACTGGTGCGGTTTGTATGTATAACACACCAATTTATTTTTGTAATAAATTTCAATGCATTAATAGTAAGCGCAAGTTATTTTTCAAAATTTGTTCAGTCGGTGCGCTATACAATTATAAACACACCGGTGCAGTGTGTAAGTAATAATGCACCGTAAGATAATTTAATTTGCAAAATGCAAATAAAAACATCCAAAGTTAAATTTTGTGGAGGTTTTTCTTTGCAAAAGAAATAACTAAGCATATTTTTCGGTGCTTCTTTGAATTAAAAACAATGCATATTTTTATCAATACACACTGGTGAGTCTTTATATGATTAAGCTCACTGTTAAGTTATAAAATTTATTCAAAATTATTTTTGAGGCTAGGTTGTTCTATGCTTCCGAACATGACGGTTTTGGTTCAAATGAAGGAAAAAAACAATTGTAGTATAAAATGGCCAATTCTTCATATTCTAACTCAATCTGTATTATTAGAAGTCTTTCAAGTTCTCTCATGTCGATTCTAGTATGTCTATATTTTATTTATAATTCATTTATCTCATTGAATTTATGTTATGTATGCAGGTGCAGTTGAATAATTGTTCATTGAATTTTGCAAGATCAAGATTAAGGATTGAGTTCAGATGCTCAAGATATTCCCGTAGTCCCAAAATTATGCAATATTTTATCAGGAGAAAGATATTGCAAGCAAATATTTGATCAAAATGGATAGCGTCTTTACCCTACGAATCCTAACATGGCATCTTCCAGCAACCAACTTGGGTCAATGATATTACACCATGAATTAGATCTCTTTTATGTAAACAACCTCGTAGGGTGTAAGAAAAACATGATTGAGGAATTGTATTTTTGGATTTTCGTTGGAAGTAATGTAAATGTAGTGATTAATTCGACATTTATTTTATAAAGTGGTTGGTTTTATGTTTATTATTGGGAAAAAAATATCCATGCTTCTAATAAGTGTTTGGTATAATATTTGAACATATTTAATACATTGTGGTACTAATATTATCGATGTAATGTTCAATACTTTTACAATCAATATTTTGATGATGAGCGATTTGTCCACCATCTACCATTTCACCCCACTACGATGTCAAGTCATGAGATTGCTGCTAAACAAAAAACACACAGAGGATGCATACCAAGCATGTTGGAAACAACCACCTATTCAATTCTCACTACGTCATGAGTCACCAATTCAACATTTCTACATTAACACTAGTTCTTCACATGTTGCGGATGAAGGAAATGATTTAAAGGTTGGTATGGATAATTTCTTATGGGATACCCAAGTAAATGAGGGAATTTTTTTAGATGAATTCCAACAAAATGAACTAGGGGATGATGTTGATGTTCTAGATACCTTTTTCGAAATCCTGAAATATGCTTCCATCACCCTTCTATTTGGTCGAGTACAGAGGTATGCAAGGTCTACCCATCTAGGGACAAAATGTTACTTTAAAACTTCAAAATAATGTATGGTATGCCAAACATGTGTTTATCGACACTTTTGAGGTAACTAACCATTAAGTCCCCTAATGTTTTAAGGAATCTTATCACACAATGAAGGAAGAAAAGGGTTGATTTTACTCATGCTTCATGACAGTGTACATTTCTATTGCTCACTAATTACAGGTTATTCAAATATATGGTACTTATAATTGAGAATGTATTTCCTGATAGCTACGCAAAGGAAATGCAAATGATGAAAATGTTGGGTGTTGAGTATATATCATACCACACATGTCCGAATGATTGTATTCTATACATAAACAAATATATGGACAAATATATATGTCCAGAATATGGGCATGACAAGTAACATAAATAAATAAAAAGGTTAAGGTGAATGGTACTCCTCATAAGATATTCAGGCACATGCCTATAATTCCAAGGATTCAAAGGCTCTTTCATTGTAAACAATTAACCATGTTTCAAGGGTGGCTACCTTGAACATAGAAGTGAGCTAGGAGAAATGTGAATCCCAACATATTCAATAGCCATGAAGCATATACAGGATACATGGTTTGATAAATTCAAGGATGAAGTACAAATCTTACGATTGATCATAGCTATGGATGGAGTTAACCTATATTCCCCCAAAAACACCAATTAATTTGTTTGTCCATTGGTAGTGATCAATAACAATACCCCCCCATGGATTTCCATGAAGGATGTGATATCCTCAAATTATTCAAAAATAAATTATTTCAAAGTTGTTATTCTAAAAATAAATTTCCATTTTTGGAAATTCAAATTTTAGAATTTGGAAGTATGTGATTATTATTTTATGAATATTGGACAAAAGTTTGACTTGCCAATTGTCCTCTCTTGATGGACACATGTATGAGGCAATTTTTTTAATAAATTTAATGTTGGAGAATAGATGGAACAAACATGTTAAAAATAACTAACTATGACTCCATGAGTGGGGAACATGGTTGAGTTAATTCGGAGTTGATTTTTACAAGTGTCAGAAGTTGAGTTCTGTCACTAACAGCCCCTAGAAATCAGGGATTTGTAAATATGAGAATTTCCCAAGGAGGGAAAATAATGGAATGTATTAGGCATGAGATATATAAAACATATGTGGGATGCACAATGTTGCTTAGTATGTTTGCGAAAAGAACTGTTTTACTGTTATGAGCACATCTGGTGTTAGGCAAACAATTTTTCTGAACTGGTTAGAGAGACAATGGCTAAGGAGTGATGCTTATTTTTCTCTTATGAAGTCATGGTCAGACTAGGTGGTGATCAGGAGAAGTAAATGTGGTTGTTTTGTATCTACGATTGGGTGGAATGTAGTTGTTCCATTTGTTTTCCCAGCATTATTATTCAAATATGTGTCTTAACTATTTACTTTCATTTTTCTGAAGTGTTATAATGGTTGATATTATATATGTAGGTAATGATTTATATAGGTGTGCCTCACAAGCATAATAGATTTGTTGAATTTCCTACTTTTTAATTACCTGTTAATGTTTCTGGTGGAATTTGACTTGCACTAGTTACAATATATGCATGTAGGCTACATAATGGATCTACATAGACAAATGTGTACGTAATAAAACTAAATAGTCAATGTATGGATATTTTCACACATAAAAACTTACTACTTTAGAAAAGAAACACCCGAACAAAAACAATTAGATTGTATCAGAACAATAATAAGTAAACTACATAGTTTAACTTCTCTTTATATTTTATCTCTCAAACCAATGGAGCGAAGAAAATTCCTGCAATCATTTTTGAGAATAAAAATAGATAAATTCAAAGTCCTATAAATATATGTATATATATTAAAGAAATGGCTATTTGATACAATGAATCTCAGAGATTTTCATAGTAAAATTTGATTACGCAACTGATAGGCCGTTGATGTACATAGGGCCTTGTAGATTTCTTCTAGGTAAAAATATTAATACAATTGCAGTTTTTTCATACCCAATAAGCTCTGTTAGCTAATTCAAAATAGAATTTAAAGAATCTACATCAACCATCTATAACAGAGTAAGAAAACACAAATCTTTCATTGATATATGTAAATGAATCTTCAGAAGAAATCATTCTGCGATGGAACCTGAAGTACCTTTTCAACACAATATGTTTTCCATTCGTAGAATCACAACACACAAAATTAACCCACAAAAGGAAATCGATATATGATTACTAAACCACCTCAACCTAATCAAAGGAACAATATAAACAAAATGAGAAAAGGGCATGTACTTATCTTGGGACTGGTTGAATTATGGCCATCCCTTTTACCATTGCGAAGTAAGAAGTCCATGACTCAGGAGGAGGAGTGGGATCATAATAGTATGATTGGTTCCCTCGCAAGAAAAGGGGCCCATCATCAAACTCATATCCATAAGAATAAGTCAAATGTAATTTTAGATCTAGATACTGTAACAAAGACCTATTGCTTTTATCAATCCATCATGGATTTTCATGAGTTCTTTAAAATACAGAGGTTATCGTGAAGTTAACCTTTACAGTTTTAAAAGGAATGTATACCACATCATAACAAAGAAACATTTACCAAGTCTAATACAGAGATGGAAATTACAGAGAAGAGTCTAGTACAGAGGCTAAATGTCAGAGGACAATCACCGAAACCAATTATAAAGTCTAATTCCAGAGATAGCAACAAACAATTTAAAGTAGACAGAGCTACGAACATTTCCTCATAGTACACATACAAATTTCTTAATTAGAGAAATCGAAATATCAAGTGAAGAAATTACAAAAATAGCAATAACCCTTTAAAGGAGATGGATCTAAAAAATTTTCCTCATAGAACATAGACGGATCTCTTAGTTAGGGCAATTAAAATACCCAGTGAATAACTACAAAGAACAACAATAGCATGTAAATAAAATCATTGTATCAACACTTTCGCACAGAGTAGACCGATCTCGAATATAAGGTAGGTACGAAAAACTGTCAAGGTTATGGTGTAACTGTAAACAAAACAAGCTTTGAGGGATACAGTCAAGTCCTGGAAACAACAAGAGAAGACAATAATTATATTCAACGGGTAAAGCATAATGGTTAAGCCTTGGGTTGCAACTTAGATTGAATTGACGTTTGGACATGGTTAAAGAGGAGACTGTATGAAAAGTCTAAAGGGAAGATGAATACATGCACGGATCCTCTTTCACATACTCAAAAGCTCCCAATCAATGGCTCACAGAGTTGTTAATACCCTTGTTTAAACTTAAGTTGGGATCGGTAAAACTTAAAGGGTTTAATTATGTATAAGCGACACACATTGGAACTCTGGCCATGGGTTTTAAAACATCGAAATAATACAGAAAGACATGGGTCAAGCAGTTTAAATATTAACAGAGAAAACAAATACAATACTAGAGTCTTTTTTGAATCAAAACTAGTAACGCGTAGAAAACCTTACCCGATTATACCAAACTTTCGGCAAGCTGCTGCATGTATTTTCCCCCCAAAGCTAAGCTCTCCAGATTAACAAGTTGCAAGAGCCATGCCATGGAGGAAATCTTAGTGAAACAAGGTAAGAGATTGAATAAATTGGGCATAATGGTGACTCGATCCCATTGTTCAGTGTATGGGTGATATAATATGCCTCCCCTGACTTCAATGTGAAACCAGTGAAGTGGAGCGACAATATGGTTAACTTTTTGGAGTGTTAGAACCTAGAGTACAGGGTAGGTAAATTGTTTTAAGTGTCTTCCATACCTTTAATATGAGAAAGAACACCTTCAAGTCGTAAATTCCAAAATGAAAGTTTGTTTTGTCATCCACTATGCCATAACAAGCCACTACACCCATTACATTGTTGGTTAATGGGACTAAGGTCTTGTTAGGGAGGGTGTCACATATGTCAGATAAGTGTTTTAACTTATTGAAACTACCTTTAATGAGTGGTTCCATGAATCGCGACCTAGAGAAAGGACCTTATGCACTCTAGTCTATTATATGTCTAGGTTAAGACTTGTATAAATTTACATGGGAAGAACACATTTTATATATATAATAAGCATGATACAATCCATCATGATAGCTAGGTTTATTGCTCCTAGCTTAGGAAATAATTTCAATATGGATCAATCCTTATGCATTATTTAATAGCATGAAATGATACGGGTTATGATTAGGGTTTTCCTTATAGTTTAGGAATAAACTATTATGAATAAAATCATTAAGGTACTACAAGAATAAGGTAATAATGATATGAATGGGTGTCATTATAGGAAGAGTATTAATTTCCTCTCTTATGGCTAATAGTTTAAATAAATTTTTTAAGTTGAAAACAAAGAGTTGAGTCAAGTAATGAATGATTTAAACATTGGTTAGAGTTATAATGTAATTGAAAACAAGACTCATAGTTTCTCCCCCTCTATCAATTTTTTTTTTGTAGCTAATGTTTGGTGTACATTACAAAGAATTAACATCTTATGTTGGCTCATAGTCTCGAGTAGAAGACATGTGAATATAATGAATGTCTACCTCCAACCACTAATCAATGACTTTAATAAATTATGGGAAGGGATACATGTATATGATATATCAAGACCCATACAAATGGAGAGGTATTTTACGTTGTATGTCATATGTGCGTACACCAAGCACGATTATCCATGACTAGGATTTTTCTCTGGTAATCATGTTGATTTATTGTTTTATATTTGTAATGTTATTTGGCATACTTCATTTGGTGCAACTATATATTTGAGACTAGCATGCTCTTTGCACAATAACATCTCAACTATTGTAATGAAAGGGTATCATGGATATAATTGTTGTGGACCTTCTGTAAAGGATAGGCGAGAAAACTACCTATGAAAGTTAGTGTATGATTGTTCGAGCATATTCCTCCTAGAAGAACACCCTTATAGAAGATTTTCATCTTCTTTCAATGGTAAACCATATAGAACTTGGAAACCTAAAACAATGACACCAACAAATTGGATTAGGGAATATGACATAGAGAAGGAGAAGGAAATGGAATAATTGTTTGATTCAAATGGGGAACCTATGTTCAATGATCCTGAATTTTTTGACACGTATGTTGAGAAAATTCCAATTTTGATGAAAAGGAAATTTGTATTTTATGAGCTTCCATATTGGGAGCATCTTAAGATTGACCACTTACTAGATCCCATGCATACATTAAAAAATGTTTCATCTTCTTTATGAAGACACATATCATCGAATAAAAGTGACACATTGGTTGTTAGGAGAGACCTTATTGCTTCAAATAATAAAAAAAGACATTGGCCAAGAAAATAAACTAGAGGAGAGGTTGTTCCCTCTTGGTATTTTAAAGAAGGTGATGTCCCATGGATTTTGAAGAAATATGATATTTCTATGGTGAAGAATGTTATATTCGGTGTGAAGGCACCTTCTTTATATGGGTCGACTCCACGACTCTACTTCACTATAGAAGGGAATTTTTAGGGTTTTAAATCAGATGACCATATGAACCTTCTAAGGGTATGTATGTTGGATACATTATTCTTCTTCTATACTGACATCGGTAAAAATATTCTATGCACTCATAGTTTTATGAAACTTAATGATGTGCATGTCTATTTTGTAGTTTCATTATCATTTTCGCGTGCATGGTCGTGTGAACCATGACTTCCCCCAGGACCTGTAACATGCCATCTAAAAATTATTGACATTTGTAGGTTGGAACACATCAAGGGAGATTCATATGGCTATCATTCCACGATGGCATCAAGAGATAGTTGAGATTGTTTGTATGCTTGAGAAGGAACTTCTCACAAGTTTTATGGACTTGTAAGTCCATATTCTAGTTCACCTACCCGATGAGATTGAATTAGATAGGGTGATCCCATGTCGTTGGATGTTATTCTTAGAGAGGTAAATGAAAAAATTGAAGGTTTGTTTTCATCAAATGGAAAAACTAGAGGAATCTATGGTAGAGGGGTACATAGCATACTAGTCATTATATTATTCTAGTGAATACATCAAGAAAATTGATGACAAAATAGGGGTAGTCGTTTGGGATGACCATCAAGATGAGGAAAAAAGGGAAGGGGAGCTACTCCAAATGAAAGGAAAACTCCACTTGATAAAGAATAAGTTAGTTATATTTTGTCAATTTAGTACATAGAAATTGCTAACATAAAAGTTTATATTATATATTTCATCACATGCTATTCATTTTGAATTCTTGTATACATTAATGAATTTAGAAATTGATGCCATGAATAAATTAGTTCTTTAAGTTGATAATATATATTTGATCTCATTCTATTTGTTTTGAATTTTTGTACACATCAACAAATTTAGAAATTGATGCCATCAATAAATTTACAATGCAGATGCAATACAACCATGGGTTGTGTTGTAAAAAAAGAATAGAAGGAGAACATTCATATGGTTGAATGGTAGAATCATGATTTGTCCTATTCATTTAAAAGAAAATATGCCAAACAATATGTCCCAACAGTTGAATGGATAACCATATACAAGAGAAATATGTCGTGTCTAGTTGTAACCCATGCGGAGAAGATCTAGATGCACTAAACATAGGGATTGGGTGCAACAATTTTGTAATAACCTCTATAATTACCATGTTCTATTTATAATATTGCACTTTTGAATTGTAACATGTATTGTGTTTTTATTAATGCTTCGGTTATTAGACATATGGCACTATCCTTTGTTCACAATTTTACAGGTGCATTTGCTCCCATCTATGTGGGAATATGGACATCATTTTTGCACTACGCATGATGATGATGGTCACATCACAAAATATTATGGAGTGGAGGTCAAGTTCGACCAATCTAATATGATATCCACCGTGATCAAAACCTAATAGAAGGGAAGTTAGGTTACACTGTAAAGATACAAGAGATCATCCAAGTGGACTTCTCGTCATTTTGATGTATTACTTTTGTTGTAAGTGGTGGTATACCTTTGACCAGATAAATTTAAAGGAAGATCGTGATAGTGAGCTAATATGTATTAACTCTAAAAAATATGGGTTGAAAGTAAGGAGCCTTACATTTCCCAAAACATTGCAACTGAGTGTTCTTTTACCCAGATGTGCTGGATGGGGATTGGTAGTTCATACTGAGACATGATCGAAGATTTAAACATATTTTAGATAACAAAAAAATTACAATTCGAAGCGAGGAAGATAATCAGGGTGATGGCAACAAAGACTGATTTGTAAATGATTTGTTTGTTCATTTATATTGTGGATTTATGATATTACTATGGGTATCTATAATGACCAATTATGTTTTTATTTCCCTTAATTTTATAATTATGTTGGATATGAGAAGTTAACAACCATTTACAACAACCATATTGAAAATGCATTAAATAATACAAGCATAAATGTGGTTTTGATATATTTTATTGTTTATTATACAAAATTTATGTCGTATTGTATTAACATATGTTTATGTTAACCTTTGAATTACTAAGCATTAATTGAGATATCATAAATATGGTGACGCATGGTAGTAAATATTTATTTTAAATTATATTTTATTTAGCAAAAAAATGAATATATTAAAAAATATTCAAACCTCAAATATTTTATTGTTTAAAAAAATAAAGATTCAAATAAATATATAATTACTTTGATGGAACTTCTAAGGATAATTCCAACAAAATTACTTTATGAAACATCTATGAGTTCTGGAATCACACTTGTAGTGTTCGAATTACCAACTTTGATGGAATTTCTAAGGATAATTCCAACAAAATTACTTTGCACAACATCTATGAGCTCTAGAATCACACTTTTAGTGTTCGAATTATCAACTTTGATGGAATTCACAACCTTAACTAATGAAACTATCATGACCTTCACCTATTCCACTCCATCATTTACTTTAATAATAAAACAAATTTATGTCAATTCCCACTATATCAACCGGTTAAGGTGTGAGTTTTGTTTTCTAGGCGACCCGAGTTCAATACCCTTATGGTGTGTTTAGTTCAGAGGAGACACCCAAAAATACAACCATGTTAAGGGGTGGTGCGGCCCATGCCGAGTGTGATCCCCATGTGATTTTGACTGCTTAGATGCCCCTGGGTTGTGGTTTCTTAGCCAACGGTTGAAATGATGGCCCCACAAGTGATGAGCATTTCGAACAAATAAAAAAATAATGATATAAATTATATTAATCATTATTTTTACATTCTCCTTGAAATAAGTGTTAATATAGGAAGGACATGGAAATTCTAAAAGAGTCTTTTTATAGAGCCTAGTCAGAATAAAGGAAAATTTTAATGATCCATACTTATCTAAAAGTATAGAAAACTTTGTCATTTTTAGTAATTATAAAATGTCGGGTGATATTCTTTTTTAACAGAAGATTCATAAAGTTTGGGTTACTATAGAAAATTGTGAAACCATTTCATACAAAGTGTATAAATAAAAATGTATTATTATTCTCTATATTTAGTATTTTAAATTTAATTGAATAAATTTCATATATTTTAATAGTTGGATAATCTAAATTAATAAAATCTTTAGAAAAAAGAATATTAATAAAATAGAATAATTGTGTAACTTTGTCATGAAATATTTGAATAATACAAATTTTAAAAATAACATCATTATTATTTTTAGTGAATAATTATGTTATAATTTTATTATTATTATATATAAAAAATACATAAATATTCAAATCACAATAATTTCAATCATATTTAAGTATTCTTGTTTCTAAATGCGTTTAACCAACATATTAATGGTTAAACATTGTATGAAATTAATGGTTATAACTTTTTTCAATCATAATCCAAATTAAATGATTCCATAAAAGTAATGTTAAACGTTATATGGAAACTGTAAATTTAAATAAGTGATACATCTCAAATTTAACTTAGAAATAGAGAAATCATTAACAATATTCATCATTAGCATATCCATGACACATTTTATGAATCAAACAAAAACAACCATAAGATTATATGGAAAACATAATATACATTAGTGATATACATATGAATATACATGTCAAACCTACATCTCAACAAGATCTACAATAAACATATCATATATAAAGCTCAAGTCAAATATAAAATAATCAATATACATGTCAATCAGTACCACTACTAGCTAGGTCCACCACCAGAGTCAAATGCACAGTGTCTTTGCTACCATAGGTAGAGCCTCTATCAAAACAAACTATCTCAGAAATAAATGTAAACAAAAGTGCACTATCAAATGTCTCTCTATCAAGATCATCAATATGTGCAACAATACCCAATGTGAACATAGTTTCCAAAGCATCAAAATCTTGTGACACATGTGGAGGAGGAGGAGGAGAAGGAGGGAAATTGGCAGATAATGACACATGTGGAGGCAAAGGACAATGATCAGTGGATGGTGACACAAGTGGAGGAGGAGAAGGATGATTTGTGGAATATGGTGGCATGTGGAGGAGGAGGAGGAGGAGGAGGATTGTATGTGGATGCAGGTTCAAACACATGTTGAGGGGAAGTAGGAGGATGGGGGAGGAGGAGGAGGAGGATGACAGATGTGGATTCATTTCAGACACATATGGAGGGTAAGCACAAGGATTGGTGGATGGTGCAACCGACTCATTTGTAAGAGAAGAAAGAGGAGGAGGAGAACCATGTGGTGGATTAGAGGGTGTGGATGGCTCTGCTGATGAGCTAGATGGAGTGGGATAATGAGTGACACGCCCCAACCTCTCGATGATTTTGATGACACCAATAATATGATGCATCAACAAAGTCATTTCATAAGGTATAATCCTCCATATCATAGAGATATTATGTACCCATAATACATCTCTAACAGGTGTGGGTACCACTATATGACTAGTCATGACACTGCATAGTTGATCTGTCACCTCTATCCAGAATATATGATCTGACCGACATGGCATGTCAAGTATTTGTACTAGAGGATAGTCCTATAACTCCTCCATCACCTCATCCTCATGTTGGGGATGATCATCCCCAACATATGTACCAATTTATTAAAAGCAATAGATAATAATAATAATATAATTAAAGCAAAGAGTTACAATAAATTACATGTGCACTAAATAAGACATAAAAATATGCAACTAGATTTATCAAAACATAATGATAATATTGCCTCTCTCATCTATTGTCTCAACTACTATAAATCAAATGTGTGGACATCCTCTCCAATCCAACCCTACGTACGGGTACTGTACAATATCAAGGACATGATTTTCCTCACTAGCTAATAAATCACATACATACCTAGTGATTGGATAAATGGGAAAATTAAGATGGAACTTCCTCAAAATCAACTACCCCCACATGCACATACACACATCAAGCATAGGCCTAGCAGGAAATTAGGGTACTATTGGCTGAGTGCCATGAATCCTCTCAAAAAATAGTGTAAATAAATCTAACGAACATGGGAAGAATCTCATCCCATGTGAAACAATGTGGAAATTATATAATTCATGAAAACATTGTCTCAAAAGAATATACAACTACCTAATCAATTGAGGCCTTTGGATTAAACTATATACATAATGAAAGAAAGAGAAACTACTGTGCTTCCCATCAGAGCTATATTGTGACAGTGCTGAGAGAATAATAGACAAGAACCTAACATCCTCTCTACCAAATGACCATATCCGCAGTTTACCACCATGAACCTAGAACTACTAAGAGGAATGAACCTTCAAATGGACATATCTCTTCACATATGCTAGTTTGGCCTCGCTTGCAACACCACGGGGTAGCTCAGAGAAGTGGGTCAAGTCCTCCCCCTCCTAGATAACCTAGTGATGAAATAAGCATCCTCCTCCATGGGATGATACCACAAATCGAGACAAATCCTGAACCCCCGTCGCCCATGTTCCTAGAGATGGATCAACTACTATAACAACAAAGAGTTCCCCCTGAGGAATGCACCCTCTTGAAAAATTTCAGTAGGCCAATATCCATTGAAAGGTCATGTGTCGACTGTGAAATAGGGTGAGGGAACAACTTCTTCTCCCTTTCCCTAGCCTCCGACTCACACACAAATGTGTGTATCTCAAACTGCTACTATTGATGTTTCTCCTTCTCTCGTCATCATCATCTTTGATTCAAATACAAATATTGTTAAGAACATATATAGATAAAATAAATTATAATTATAAAACACACACATATATAACTGAATTTTATTCAAAAAAATATAAAATTAACTTTTTTTTGCAAAGAAATATAAAAAAGTATCCAGTGCACCTAAAACATAACATATGACCCATGGACGGTGCTCCATATTAGAAAAAAAAGCCTCCATGCGATGTTTCTACTAATACGAACCAATGCAATGCTTCTTGTCACACCACCACATGCTTTAGCAGTGCGTCCCATAAGACACACCACACTGTTAAATTATGAAATAATTGGCCCAGTGCCATGCTATTTACAACATCGGTGTATTTTTTGTACCTAAAGGTGTTGCAAGGTTAAATTTTTAAATCTTAACTTTAGTGGTGTGAAGTGTTAATATGAACACATTGGTGCATCCATGTTATTGTAGCACCGACATTACATTTTGTAGTATGTTCTCTTTGTCGACACAAAATTGGAGACCATGGTTCTCGAAGGTTACTAATAAAGGTATTGTTTTAGTCTAGAAATGATAACATATTCAACCTTCTATAAGGGAAGGAGGTCTCACTCAAAGCACAACCGAGACTTAAGTGGTGAAGGGAGTCAAAGAGGATGCATGATCACGTCTGGCGCAACATAGTGTGGATTCATACTTGAACATATAAAGAATTGTATCACCAAGAGGCATGGGGAATCATACACATAAGCTATACTAGGTTTCGCAGCATAAAGGAAAATATATACACCAAAGACACTTGTGAATTAACGACCAAATTCCAAATACATAGGACATAGTGGATTGCGCATCACAAAATTAAGATATTCATACACATAACAAAATTTTAGATCCCAAATAATATTTCATATTAATAACATCTTAAAACAGGATATACATGGAGCTTAACTCTCGTACATTCACCCAGACAACAAAATGTATTCCCTAGATACCCAGTATAGAGTTTGGTGATCTGTGCAAGCACAATGTTATTCAAAACCCTTACAATAGTATTTTCAGATAGACTCAATGACAATCACAGTACTGGTAATAATGGTAAAACATTACAAGAGAAACGATATCAACCAAATTTGACAATAGTGAACAAGAACGACAAAACCCAACCAACCCTTTCCCATTACATATCTCTTAATTTATATTGTTCTCTTGGCTGCTTCTTGACTTCTTGACTCCACTGTTACCTTTTCTTGATTCCACTATTATCTTTTCTTGATTACACTTCCATTGCTTTTTTCCACTTTCTCCTTGCATGTGCTCTATAATTCTATCTCTTTTCACTTTCTCATCCATCTAGTGCATGATTTGTTTTCACTGCTGACACACTTGAAGTTTCCTTTTCGCTCATCCTATATACTTTCTGCCACTTCTAGTCATTTGTTTCCATGTTACAATTCTGTGCAAAACTTTAGCACTTCCGCAAAACTAGGAATCCCTAAAAAAAGGAGGGCCTAATAGGCCTCGAACAAAATCCTTGACTCATCCCAAGTCAACCTTCTGCTTATTTTCTATGGTCTCCTTCAAACAAAGGGACCAACATGCTTTGTATAAATCACTATTAATGGGGCGTCGAATAAAATTCCCTGACACGTGAAATTGCACAATATTTTTCCAGTGCAGTTCTTTTAACCGCATCGGTTGATTTCGTTAATAAATATGTAGTACAATGATAAAATTTATGGCATGCAAAATTGTCGATTCACTTTGTTAAAAATAAATCACTGATGCACTAGTTTTACCAGAGCACCGACATGATGTCAAGTGGTGCTTTGTATTACTAATGCATTACTAATAGGGCCTTATAGAAGATGAACTGTGGTGCTTATTTTTCAAAACCTGTCACAATGCATACTTTTAAAGTTTATGTACAAGTGCTCCATGATTATTGTCGCACCACCATGCATTTTAGTGGTGCATTTAATAAGTCATACCACCACGTATTGAAGAAATACATCTAATAAGTCATACCACCACATATTGGAACAATGCATCTAATAAGTTGCATTGCTCTAATAGATTATTAAAAATTTGACCCGGTTCCATTCTCTTTACAACACTAGTATGTTTGTTGGATAGATGGGAACCTCTAGGTTAAATTGCTTTATTACAACTATAGCAGTGAAATGTGTCACTATTAATGCAATGGGGCTACTGATATATTGGAGCACTAGCATTTTGTTTAGTAGTTCAATATATGTCTCGGTGCAGTTATGTAAATAACACATGTGCATTAAGTTAAAATGGTTGCACTGCTACATTAAATTTTATATATTGTTAAGTTAGTGGTGCAATTAATTAAATGAAATGTACTAGTGTAGTTCAAAGCTAATTTTGCACCTTTTGCAGGGCGTTCCAAAGGACACACCACTTTGTTTTTAAACTTATCGCGATGGTCTTGCTTGAGTGACACTAATGTGTACATTTATATTATATAAAGAGAGGGAGATAGTTACTATGAATTTAATATAGGACACACCGTTTTGGGGTGAACTGAAGAGTTAAGATGCACTGTGTGGAATTGGAAAAAAATTGAAAAACGTAACAAATTTCAACCTAAATTAAAATTTTAATTGGTTGAAAATGAAAATAGGAAGTTAATAAAAAAATCCAGCTACCCTCTTATGTCTCGAGGAGGCATGGTTTCACCATTGAGAGGAAATGAAAATTCATGGTAAATTCCAAAATTTGTAAATGTGTGGAATCTACCAATGTAGCTATCCAAGTCATATTAGAGCACCGGAAACAAGACATGCTTGGAAGGAGCATGAGCACCGATGCTTGATTGAGATTTTGGAAGCATGGGATGCACTAGAACAATGGAAATTATTTTGGTGAGTTTTTATTTATTTACACTACAACTTCACACCTGATGATAAAGATGCGCAAAGATGCATAATGTTCAACAACACTAATGCACTTTATTCAATGTGTGTAATTTATGTTATAATGTATGATGGTTATTTTGAACATTGAAGAATCAATGCTTTATTTATATGTATGCACTAGTGTGTAAGTACCTTAAAGGAACACTGATAAAAAAACCTCCATCCTCCCACCTTCACTACTAACCTCCATTATAAATAGAGAAGGAATGGATTTTTCGGGGATATTAAATAAAAACCTATAGAAGAATGTGTTATCCTTGTAGTGTTTCAAAGTGAAACCTGAAAGAAAAGTTCCCATTTAAGTACTCATTACTAACCAAGGAAGCCAACAACTATATATTTTTTCTTTCGTTCCCTCCCTCAATATCATACATGACATATTTAAATGTTTTCAAGTCAACCTCCTTCCTCCCTAATTCACACTCATTACTCACATGTATGTACTTTCTCAGTAATTCCATTCCACTCCACCTGAGGCATGTCCTATCTAAGAAATATTTTTTATATAATGTACAACTCTCTAGCCTTTTACACAAGACATTAGGAATGTAGTCTCTACATGATGTCAATGACAATATAACTAATATTCCTACACAAGGGTGTTATGTAATATACAATGACAATATAACTAATATTCCTACACAAGGGTGTTATGTAATATATATATATATATATATATATATATATATATATATATATATATATGTACACACAACCATAATAACCATACTCAATGTGGTATCAACAACATGTGATATGCACTGTGTTTATTCAAACATATGAAGACATCCATTTCTCAAAATATATTTGGCCCAAGTTAAGTGCACTATGTACATTCATGAATCTCTCATACAATTCTATCTATTTCATGTTAAGAAAGAGTTTAATGTGGGGTCCATGGACCCTAGAAACCCTTATCAATTTTAGTACATCTTTTTGGTTCATAGAAGGCCTAGTGTTCTCATGCTAGAAATTTGGTACTAGTCCCTTAACTACTCCAATTAACTTCTTATAAGAACAAAGTAGCCTACTAGTGAAGTCCCAAAAATATGTTTATCCACCCATGTCAAGAATATCTTGTCTATTATAATACTTTTGAAAGGTTTTGAAATCACATTTCATGAGATGAGAGGTTTCTTTGAGAAAACAATGTTTTCTTTTGATCTTGCTAACAATTGGTTGTGACAAGACACATTGGGTTGGATTATATTCTTTAAAAATAATTTTTCTACCAATTTTTTTAAAAAACTCCACAAGGTTTCTTACAATATGATGACCTGTTTCTAAACTTTTAACTATTTTAATGCCTAAAATTCTCCTAACAACAGTCAAACTCGTATATTTTAACAAAGACAAAAAATAATTGACATTTAGTTGCATTGGATTTTGGTTCAAAATATTATTTAATAACTTTTTATGAATGTTAATTCATAGTTTGGTTAGGTAACTTACCTTCAAGTGATTCTAGGTCACTTGCATCCACATGAATGCATTAAGGACTCCCGAGTCTAGGTAGGGGTAGGGAAAATGGACCTATATTCTATCACTCTTGACCTGTCTGTTGTGGAGTTACAAACATAGCATTTATTTCCCCTTAAATAACTGGCATATCAATTCTTGGAGGAGAGTGGACATTCCCATGACTATTTTATAGAATGTTTGATTTTCCAGCAAGAGGTTGCACGATGAAAAATTCTTCAGTAGAAGGTTGTACACTAGTTCCATCTCTAATTTCATCCACAATATAATTATATCCAAGAAAATCCATCACCATTTGTTCATCCACAACAATTTGTCTTGATGAAATAGTCATTGGAGATTCACTAAAGGTCTAAATTAAATTGTCCTCTACTGAAATCCTTTGCTTTGCTTATGCTAATAGAGGAGAAACAACAAGTGCATCTATTGTGCTAGAATTTGGATTTGCCTTTGTTGAAATCCTATGTTTTGTCATACCTAAGGTTTCCTTTCATCTTTCTTCAATTACCTTTTCAATGAGATTTTATTTTCTCGAAGAATTTATATCTCAATTATGTAGGTTCGCCATGTTTAAAGAAATTTTTTTCCTTCCACTTACACCAAATGACCAAAAATTCCTTCCAAAAGTTGCCTTCTGATTATAGAATACCATAAATTCCTTCCAAAAGTTTCCTTCCAATTATACAAGACCAAAACTTCCTTCCAAATGTTGTCTTCCAATTATACAAGACCAAAACCTCCTTCCAAAAGTTGTCTTCCAATTATAAAACAAGACAAAAAATTCCTTCTAAGTACACCAAAATTTCCTTCCAAATGTTTCTTTCCAATTATACAACAAAAAAAACAAATCCTTCTAATTACACCAAAAGACCAAAAATGCCTTCCAATTATACAAGAAGACAAAAAATTCCTTACAATTACACCAAAATACCAAAAGTTCCTTCCAAAATTTGTCTTCCAATTATACAAGAAGACAAAAACTACCTTATAATTACACCAAAAGACCAAAAATGTCTTCTGCAAGTTGCCTCCCAATTACACCAAAAGACCAAAAGTTCCTTCCAAAATTTTCCTTCAAATTATACAACAAGACATAAAATACCTTCCAAGTACACCAAATGACCAAAAGTTCACAAGCAAAGTATCCTTCCAATTATATAACAAGACAAAAATTTCCTTCCAAGTACACCAAAAGAGAAAAAGTGTCATTGAAAAAGTTGCCTTCCAATTATACAACAAGACAAAAGATTCCTTCCAATTACACCAAAAGACCAAAAGTGCCTTCCAAAAATTGCCTTCCAATTATAAAAAAAGATTAAAAAGTTCCTTCTAATTACATCAAAAGACCAAAAATGCCTTCAAACTATACAACAAGACAAAAAAAATTCTTCCAAATTCACGAAAAGACAAAAAAGTGCCTTCTAAAAGCTGTCTTCCATGTATACAATAAAAAATAAATTCTTTTTAATTACACCAAAAGACCGAAAAGGCTTTCTAATTACACCAAGAGATCAAAAATGTCTTCTAAAATTTTCCTTCCAATTACAGTATAAGATATCATTTTCCTTCCAATTACATAAGATGATAATTTCCTTCAAATTACACAAACTTGCCCACCAATTACACAACAAGACAAAATTTTGTTTTTCAATAACACTAAAAAACAAAAAACCTGCCTATTGTTGTTGTTTTTGCATGCATATGTTGGGTAACTGCTACATTTTTGGGAGAGAAAGAGGATGAAAATTGGGATACCCTCAAGTGGACAGTTCCCACAACAACACACATACACTCTAGAATTTGTATGTGCTTCTATCAAACAAGAAAATGAGGCAGGCACAATGTTCAACCTCATTTATTTTTCTCTCAAGAGTGTGTTCGTTCTCTTATTGAAGCAAGAAAAAAATTCTTATAGTCCCCATATAACTTTAGAAATAAAGGTGTGTAGGGCCTTAGGGACAAATAGGGCCTAAGGGTTTAGGATTAAAAGTGATTTGAGGCATAGGGAGATGGTTAGGGAAAGACGATGAAGTTGTAGAGGTTTTCGGATCCCCAGGAATAGGTATGGGAATAGAGATATTATAGAATAGGTGTGGAGGGGTTTAATATCGAGTATAGGTGGGGTTTTAGGACTATATGGGGCTTGGGTGCAAGTGGAGGAATTTTCTTAGGAAGAAAGGGGACTATCGGTCTAGAATAGGTTGTGTTCCAAGGGTAGACAAAATCCCCCTATAATAGTCTACCCCTCTCTCCCAT
>SNQJ01S0062235.1:44097-69579 GCA_010110895.2 Picea sitchensis
AAATAATAGGTGCACCCCACGGTGACACACTAGGACGTATCGGTCCCAGGTCCAGCAACTCCTTTAGTTTCATTTTCAACTCTTGCAACTCTGGGGTCGACATCCGATAAGGCGTTCTTGCTATCAATTCGGTCCCCGGTTTCAGGTCTATGGTAAACTTCGATTCCCTTTTCGGTGGCATCCCAAATAACTCCTCTGGAAACACATCTACAAACTCCTTCACCACTGGAAGGTGTTCTCGACCTTCCGCTACTCCCTTTTCGTTTAGCGCGAGGATTGCATAAAGCTTTCACCCCTTGTGCATACTCTTCCATAACTGTAAGGAAGAGACGAACCTCAGGGAAACTCCCTAGTTCCATCCTACAATCACACGTCTCTGTCCTTCATCATCAACCAAGCTCAATCGTTTCATCTTATAGTTGAGTATCGCCTCATGCGATTCCAACCAATCCATACCAATCACAACGTCATAAGATCCTAATATCGTGACGTACAAGTTGACCCTCGTGAAAAACTCTCCCAGGCTAAGGGCACAGCCCGTAACCTTTCCTCCAACCTTCTGTTTGGCTTCTGAAGCCATCTCTATGAAGCTAATCTCGTCCTGAACGACTGCCTTCTGGACGACATCATGGAAGGTTTGAGGCATCAAGACATTTAAACCTTGCATGCAGGTTTCCGTCAAGGCCCAACACGAACCTGATGGCCTTAAGCTTCTCAGTGTTAAGGAGCAGAGCTTACCCGAGCAGCGCCATAAAACGTGCCTCGTACTCGAGCACCGTACGACCTCCCTGTCATACGACATTGGGCTCATTGAGTTGTCGCTCAATCAATTCCTCTGAAAGATACCTCTCTCGGAACCATTCCTCGAACAGTTCCTCATGACACGTCTTTGACAGCCATGTTCAGCTGCGGCAGGAGCGTCTTCCACCATAGAAGAGCACTCCCCTTCATTTGAAAGACCGCCATGCGGACCTTCAAGTAGGAGGTTTAATTGTGAAGTGTCAAGCACATATCCATCTTCTCCAACCATGCCTCGGCGGCTATGCCTTCTGGGGCACCCAAGAACTCAGGAAATTTGACCTTCTCGAGTTCATGGTGAACGCTACCAGTAATGGTCAGTGCGCACGGCAGAACCTTAGCGGGTGCCGGTGCCCTGGCCTCATCTCTGTCCAAGTGGCAGATTAGTGCCTCAAACATGCGCTGAAAAGATCTCATCATCCCAACAACATCGCCAACTTCTATCTGTTCCTGTCCGAGAACTTGCTAGCCTCCCTAGGGGTTAGACCCCTCAGGTGGGGAGGCTACTAGAGGCGTCGTGCCTCCGCCCCTAGCACCCCGTCGTCTACCTCCGCGACATCCTCTAACCATGATTACCCACATGCACCCAATCAACTCGATCAACAATAGTAAAATAAAATCAACTCATGTCAACGAAATCCGTAGTGAATCCCAAGTCGCGGGTCGAACCGGCTCTGATACCATATGTAACAACCTCCTCGTTATGACAACAACTCTTTCACAGGTGCAATTTTTTTTTTGTTGTTTAAGGTGTGTGCGCGCGTGTAAAAAGGAAAAAACGCACTTGACTCTACGTCGCCACCCGATAACTAACAAGACACAACCACTAAGATCATGACAAGAAGGCATAACGCGCACAACAAGTAACTGCAAGCATTAAACGACCAAAGACATAAGGACGAATCCAAGAAAGTAGAGTTTACTATTTCTGCACAGGAAAGCAGGGCGTTTAATCTTAGTCCTCTTCTCCGAAGAGAGAGAAGGTCAGATAGGCTCCTGACCGACTGCTCAGGTAGAAACTAGTAACCCAACGACGAACAAGACTCAAGCAAGACAAACACAGCGAGACGACATGCGACGTACCACAGTGACATCATGCGTTCAGCAACGATCAAGCGGCAATAAGTAAGACTGACTACCCTCCCTTCCTACCCTACAATGGTTAGGACCTCCAAGACACATAATCAATGCTCAAGCCCAGGTTCCCATCGATTTTAACCATTTAAGGTCTCAGGGCTGGAGACTGTTATGAGGAACATGGAGGCGTCTACATCCTGCCCGACACAAAAGACCAAGCCTACTAAGCCAAGGATAAAGACATGGCCATCAATCGCAGTCAACGCGGTTGTCTAATAACCACAACTACAATAACCCTTGCCATACATGATAACCATTTACATTTTATGTTACGAAAATCTTTCTATAAAGTACAACTTACCGACATTTTATTTATTGTTGGAAAACCATAAAATTACAATGACCCGTACAATACATGAAAACAGCGTTACCCTTTTACTACTAAACCCTTGCGATAAATTACAATTACACCAAGTTTACAAGTTTCCACCGTAAAAATTCAATCACCTTACATGATTAAAAATATTGCGATTAACAATGAGGGCTCGCACTCATAAGTTGTCAAGGCTAGCGTAGCAGTCTTCCTATTGGAAGAACCTTACCTTTGTATAAGACATCAACACAAGGAAATTCAAGAACATTCCCTAGACATAACCATCTCATCACTATCTATAGCAAAATAACATTTCAACTACTAACAAGGATTTCGCATATATTTGTTATGAATAACAAAGACACTACAGATATATTACCACCACATAACCATATCATCATTCTTACATTACAAAATATTCAATTAAAATAAGGAGATTACAGCTTATTGTAATGATAACAAAAGATGCTAAGGTAACATTCCATAACCTAACCATATCAACTCTTTTATATTAAACATCAAAGCAATTTTAAAATACAAGGCCCTACGCGTTTATTGGTCACATTTAACCAAGAAAGTGGTGACTCTTCCCTACTAACCGTACTCTTACCATTAATCAATAAGTAATTATTACCATAATCATTACATAATTATTACCATTAATCATTTACATTTTATTATATTATTCAGCAAATACTTTTACCTTCTACTTTATAAAACCATGGCTATTTAACAATTACTACACAATACATCAACCTTACTTTAACCATTATTCCCCGATAAAATCATAAATTGGTCAACAATAATTACAATAAAACCATATTACCTTAACAGTCCTATTTTAACAGTTCGGGCATAATTACTCAACAGGGTTAAATGAATGATTCAAACAATCACCACTTCCAACTAATTAAAATTTAATTAAATTTATAAATTATAATTTAATTATAATTTAAGATTTAATTAAATATTTGATCAATCTAATATAAACTGAATTTACCTTAGTACACAATTTGATATGTTCTTAAATTATAATTTAAAATTAAATTAAAATATAGAGTTTAGAATACTATAATAATGAAACAATAAGACAAAGAGACTCATTACGAATATATGAATCGCATTAGACATGGAATAAAACAAATGGTTTACTTCAATTTATATTATGACCAGTAAGGTTAGGCGCGTATATAGCATCTACCACGCCAAATTTCACAAAAGATAATGAGTACGAGAACGCAAGTCGTATTATATTTCTCTTTTCGTATTTTACTTCGTCAGTAATTGGCTTTTACCTGACATTCTATTTGGTGTTTTGTTAAGAAAACAAATGTCACTGTCGCTGAAATTGACCATTTAATTTGGTAGAAACTCATGCAGGTTTTCAGGGCGAATGGAACCAACTTCAAAACAGGGGCAACCCAACCGAGAATGTCAACCCAACACAAATATTTACCCCCAAATCACACACTAATCAACTAAGGAATGGCAACCAATACGCACATAGTTAATACAAAACGCAGAATTGTGAAATCCAACATTCGCAGAGAGGGTGAGACAACAGCACAAAGTTTAAAGGGTTTAAAGGTGTGGGTAACCTTAGCTGATATGGGTAACCCAAAAACGCAGAAAATTTAACTATCACAACGCAGGGAAATTACACCAAAAACGCAGAGAAGGTTCACTATAAAGATGCAGGGAATTTAACCCAAAATCCCAAAGAAATTCCGACCAAAACAACCCCATTTCAGAACAGGATAAAATAACCCACAGTAATATACCAACGCCCTAGTAATCAAAATGTCCATAGTGATGTAATACATCGCATCAAATTGCAAAACCCCGACAGAAAGGTAGAACACCCACGACCAGGTAAAAACACCATGGCTAAATGGGTAAAAACCCCCACGACAATTTTAAAGGCCCACAGAAGTTTCCCCACCCACAGCAAAATGTAAAACACCAAGGCAAGGTAAAAACGTCCAGGGAAATGTAAATACGCAAACAAGCAACAACAACGAATAAGAAATATTTTTATGACTATAGCCAAATTTTAACTGCCAAGGAACATAAGTGAAACAACCATTAAATCCATTCACAACCAATATTCTGATACTATAGAATATCATAATGCATCCTATTCTACCAAATTACAAACAACCATATCGTTGCCTTATAGCTGCCGCGATGACGTCCGCGCTCCGCGTCGCTCCTGCTCTGTGCCGCTCCCGCTCGTCGACCGTAGAGACTACACCGGTACCTCCCAGCCAAACGCTAGGGGTACTCTACTTCCCCCTTAGCCCCCTGAGCCATAAAGGGGCCACACACAGTCCAGATAGTATACCTAGCTTCCCATCTCGCCTCCACGGCTGAGCTACCACTCTAATCCAGCTGAGAAAATCGCAACTCCTCACAAGCAATTAGTCTAGTTTACCATTTCGGCAGCATAACAATACCTAATGGCTCCTCCCCTTCCTTTCCCCCTTCCCCCCATTCTTTTTATGGAGTCTCAAACCCTAAATCATGTTTAATTTAAGTTTTTTGAAAAACCCTCAAAATTTCTCTATCTTACAAGTGTCACTCATCCCCCCACCTTTTTCCACAATTAATTTCTTTAACTTATTAATTGTCACTCATCCCCACATTGAGGTGCGAACTCTAGCCTAAAATCCCATAATGATGTTTTGCTTAATTATTTTAATGGTTATTAGGGTTAATTGTTATTACTAAAGATATTTGGGTATAGGATTAGGTCAAGATTCATAGGAGCTATTTCATTTAGAATTAGTGTTAGGCTCTTTTTAGAGTTAGAGTTAGCACCTTTTTCCTTAATGGAGTCTCAAACCCTAAATCATGTTTAATTTAAGTTTTTTGAAAAACCCTCAAAATTTCTCTATCTTACAAGTGTCACTCATCCCCTGAATCTTTTCCACAATTAATTTCTTTAACTTTATTAATTGTCACCATCCCCACATTGAGGTGTGAACTCTAGCCTAAAATCTCACAATGATGTTTTGCTTAATTATTTTAATGGTTGCTAGGGTTAATTGTTATTACTAAAGATATTTGGGTATAGGATTGGGTCAAGATTCATAGGAGCTATTTCATTTAGGAATTAGTGTTAGGCTCTTTTAGAGTTAGAGTTGGGTCCTTTTTCCTTAAGGTTAAATGAAACTTTTATCTTAGAGAAGTTTTTTTACTTAGGGTTTAGATTCTTTGAACCCGACTACTCCATTTGTTTAGGGGTGTCGCTTTAAGAATTTATTAAGGCATTCTTGTCTCTAGGGCTATTTAGGGTTTGTTTCCTTCATCCACATCAATGCTACATGCCCTTCAGGATGCACCACGTGCTCCAAGGGTGCCACTTTGTACTCGCTTTGTTTCCCTGGCGCGGACGCGGGTTCCTTCAGGATGCACCACGCGGCTCCAAGGGTGCAACTCGCTTCTTGTGTTTCTTTGCGTGACGCGTCTTTATGATGCACCACGCTCCAAGGGTGCCACTCACCAACCGGATTGATTGGTAGACATCTATAACCCCCGAGGCCTACCACCCGCCGTGTGAACTTGTGGGACTATGGTTTTAAGGGCTCTAAGGAATAAGGCCCCCGCCTTATTGCGTGCCCCTTAGAATCATCGTGAGTGACTGTCGCAGTCTTCCCTCACGACATCATGGATCCTCTCAAACTAGGTAATCGTTAACCTACAGTTCGAGCCACGACAAGAGTGCTAGTAGGCGGTGGCAGGACTGTTGTCCACCCCTCTCCCTCAACCTCTCTGGAAATCGTGTGTGGCCCCTTTACTCCATATGTGAGTCTGGTCGGCAAGATATCGTCAGCCTTCATCATCAACAATCATGTCAAAACATGTCAACATCATATCATCAGATCAAAGAAATATCACAGTAAATAAATCAACCCAAATAGCACACTCCTTGAATCAATCCGGAGTCCAAGGGGGTTCCATCGATGCCTCTGCATCCTCAAGGTCCGAAACCTTGCACACTCAATTAAACAGAGTCAGCATCACTTGTCTACATCAAAGTAGTAAAAATATCATGTCATCTATCATAACGCATCATAATCAAGGATAAATAGTTTAACATCATAAAATTCCAGATCACTTGCGAGCAAGTGTCCTCAAAGAATAAGTTTTCTCGGTGCGCCAGAGCAGGATGTTACAATAGACCATAGTGGATGTTATGTATGGATGGATCTCCTTACTGAGTTTTATTTTGAAATCAAACATATCAAAGGAAAATAAAATAGGGTGGTTAATTCCCTTAGTAGAAGTATGAAAGTGATTCAGTTCGAATTTGTAAGTACCTGCGAAAAAAAATACAGGGAGAGAGTCAAAACTGCATAAGAAACATATGCATTTTTCAAGACTGTGAAATTGTACTTAGAGAAAGAGCCCACAGGGATGAAGTATGATGGATATCAATTGTTGAATGATGACCTACTAACTTACAAAGGAAGGTTGTATATTCCAAATTGTGACAACCTGAAGAGGTTCATAATGGATGAACTGCACAAAATACCATATACTAGTCCTCTTGGTTATCAAAAAATGATCACGGCCACTAGGAATCTATTTTATTGGCCCAAAATGAAAAAAAGACATAGCTAATTAGTTATATAAATGTCTCGAGTGTCAACATGTTAAATTAGAGCACTGACATCTAGTAGGGTTGTTGTAGCCCCTACCAAACCCAAAATGGAAATGGGAAACCATCTCCATGGAATTCATCACAGGGTTACCAAAATAAACCAAACAGAATGATGTCATCATGGTAGTTGTGGAAAACCTGAGCAAGTTTTCTCACTTTATTTTGATCAAATCAACTTGCAAGGCATTAGATATTGCCAGTATTTTTATGAATAAAATATTTAGACTGCATGGCATGCCTAAAGAAATCATATCCAACTGAGATACAAAATTTAATTCAAACTTTTGGAAATATTTGTCTGTTGGTTTTGAAACTAAATTTCTATTTAGTACAACCTATCCAAATTTAGGGAAAGATAAAGGGGGTAAACCAAGTGTTAGAGGAAATGTTAAGGATGCATGTAATGCATCATCCTAAGAAGTGGGAAGAATACCTACCAATGGTAGAGTTTTACTATAACAATGGATATCAAGAGTAATTGAAGATGACCCCTTTTGAGGCCCTTTATGGTAGACAATGAAATATTCCAATAAAATGGAATAACCCAGTAGAAAAAATTACAATCAAACTAGATATGCTAAAGGAAATGGAACAAAAATTAATTCAGATAAAGCAAAATCTGAAAATAGCTCAGGATAGACAGAAATAGGACTCCTAGAGAGTTCAAAACAGGGGATCATGTGTATCTCCTAGTTAGACCCAGAACAATCTCCTTGAGAATGGAAGCATGTGCCAAGATGGCACCTCGATATTGTGGACCCTTTGTAATTATGGATAGATGGTACTAGTATCATATAGACTAGTTCTTCCTCCAGCAATGAAGGAACATAATGTTTTCCATGTTTCGTTAATGAATAAATATGTACATGATTCTAATCATATAATTGATTGGCATGTGATTCATGTGGAACCAGAGGGATAATTCCTACCATATCCTCAATGCATAATAGATAGGAAGGAAATCCCACTTAGGAATAGAACCATTGCACGAGTCAAGGTGCAGTGGAAACACTTTGGTCCAGATGACGCTACATGGGAAATGGAGGATGCCATGAAACATGCATACCCATTTTTGTTTACTTCTATACATACATAACACATCGATAGGTAGAACATCAGGGATAATGTTCCTTTAAGGAGGAGGGGATTGTAATAACCCTGTTTCCCCCACCTTTTAAATATAACTACAACTTTCCTATAGAGTATGGCCAGACTGAATATGTGTGTAAAAAGGTAATGTGTATATATATATATATATATATAATGTTATTGAATAAAATGGATAGAGTTACTTGGTTTTCCAAGGTATACCATTATTCTATGAGAGAGGTGGTGAGGGGGACCATAAATGGTTGAGATAAATCCCACCAGACTAGTAACTTACTGGATTTAAATTATTTAGACCCAGAACAATCCTCTAACCCAAAAATAAATTACCAGTTAGGCTGGTGGCTAGGGAAGTCCTCCTCAAGAGTTAATGAGGATATGGGCAGAGTACCCATCTGAGAGAATCCCTGGCCTAACCACGAACTGAGGATTTGGGCCCACGCAACCTTGCTAAGTAAGGAAAGAAAATAAAAAGAAATTGTGGGTAGAGAAGGGGGGAGTGCATGCATCTCTCTGGTTCTGGGGAGAACTGAAAAATAGTCTTTCTCCGGTTACAAGAATTAGCTGGTAGATTTTTTAGTCCAAGCTAATAAATGGGGTTGCAAAGAAGATTACACACCCCATTTCTAGGTGATAATAAAACCAATTTCCAAGTTCCCCTGGGAGGAGGAGAGTAACCTCCATCCCTGGCTATCGTTGAACGTGAAGGATTCTCTCTAAGAGCATCATGGTTTAGCTACTGGGTGGCTAGCAGTAAATCCATTCAGGAGTGGTTGTCCCTATGGTTGGGTGGAAATAGGCACCCTTCTTAGCAATTGCCTAACGAATCCTAGTTTCTTGATAAGTATTTCTATGCTCTATATACTAAACTTGAAAATATGGTTTAATTTATGTGTTGATGAAAATATGTGTTTAATTTATATTGTATGATTAAAGTAGGAATACTTATTATTTTTCTGTAAACCAATGCTTTTGAGTGGTTTTCTATTTGCCTCTTCTTAGCAGCAAGAGAGATGTTAGAGGCAGGCTATAAACAGATCCAAGAATAAGGTAAAATCTCTATATTGGTTGGAAAATACTTAAGGGAATTTCCCACTGATTGACCTTGTAATGCCAAGAGTCGGGGTAACTTTAGCTGAAATACTGCAGTCTTGTCAGTCCCTCGAACTTTCCTTCGCAGGATTACTAAATTTGGGCTTTGTGGAGGGAAAACGCCTCTCTCAAACCATCAATATGTCTGATCAGGGGCTCATGTCCACATCCCTAACCAAACCATGGCTAAGGGTAGAGTGTGCAGCCCCAAGGCTTGCAAGGAAAACCCATATAACCGAGACCTTGGAACCCTTTGCTAAGTCTGAAAGGAGATAAGCTCTTTTGTCTTCAGAACTCCGGGAGTTCAGGGCTCCAGGATGTTATGACCGTACAACCATAAAAAACCCTGCATTCCAGAGTCACGAAATGACATGAGTCGTAGATCTGAGGGTATTCAGAAGCTTCCCTGACCATTAGATCTATGTCGTGGTCAGTCTGGCATTGACCGCTTCGAGAGAACGTAGGTGTCATAATGCAAAAACCCCCAAATTTCAAAGTAGCGAATCAATGTGAGCCGTGAATCTATAGATCCTTCAGGACCTTTCTCTATCATCCAATTGACGAGTGAAAGGATAGTGTAAAACACTCTGAAGAATCCCTATTCTGGGAGATTCGACATTCTGATGAACGAGGATGTCGCCAAAGTGTTGAAGGTCGGAGTGATGTAGTCTGCCGACATCACAAAGGGTGACGTAGAACCATAGTATGGGTGCCACGTGCCACCCCAATTTGTGACTTTCATAGATATTAGGTGTCAAATATACCATGACATGTGTCGCCAATTGATTGGGCCATGTGTCACCTATATCCCCTGCCAAATTTCATTTGTTGGACCTACACCATGGTCAGTCAGTGGATGACCACTTTGGGAGTAAAACAAAAAATGCATGGCTAAATTATCGAATGCCAAACTTGCGAAGCGACGAGGACCATCAATTTGAATAAGTTTTGGGACCTCTCATGACGGTTCAATCCAGACCGTGGTCAGATCGACGCTGACCACTCTGGGAGGAACAAGGAATCCACACTGTGGATCCCCTGAATTCCGAAGTTATAAAGAAATGGAGGTTGTAGATATATAGATCCATGTGGATACATCTCGACCGTTAAGATATAAGGGGCATTGGAAGGTTGTCAATTCAGAGGGACGTGACACACTTACATCACCCAGGGTGACGTTGACTGATGTTCGACGTGCCACATGTCACCCCGATTCATAGTTTTCACAGGACCTATGAGCCTATTAGAACGTGAAACATGTCACCCAGCAATAGGGACACATGTCACCTCTTCCCTTTTTTGCATGTCATTCCCCTTGTGCATGAGCGCTTGGTTAAAATCTGGTGGAGTACCCGAGATTACAAGAGTTTGGGACTTCAGGAAGATTGTGAGGTTGGAACGCTGGGGTTAAATCGACCGAAGGCCTAGACCCACCTTTCCATGCCTTTGTGTTCAATGCATCGCCACATGTAAGTGCGTACCCTTAGAGAGTATGGGAATTCAATACTCCAGAGGATTGGAGTGGTGAGATCAGTTGAGTCAAAATGGGTCGAAGGCCATAGCCATGTGGAAATAATTTGATATCCTTCAGAAGTTTGGGATTTTGGGACTCTAGAGGATACACACATTGTTGGAGTTACTTCACACACACCTAGGATTTATTTTTCCTAAGGTTTTTCCTTGTTTATTAGTCATTATTTAGTCTCCTATATTTTATTAAGAATATTCCACTAGGATAATATTCTCTTCAGTTTTCACATCAGTTTGATCAGTTAAGTGGAGTCTAGATGCTACATTAAGATTATCACCATGCAACATTGGGATCATCACCATCGAATGCACATTTTCCTTGAGATCATCATCGGACTAGTGCATTATTCATGATTCCCTGATCTCCTCCTCACTTCACTATGTTTCAATCAGTTAACTGAAGATTCATAGACTAGTTAACTTAGACTAGGTGGCAGTTCACTCCCATAACTGCTTGAGAGACTAGACTAGGTGGCAGTTTAATCCTATAATTGTTGGTGTGTGTCCATATCACTCTAGACCACCACTAAGGTGCATTATTTACTCATGTATCCTATATCTATTGTAAATTATTCACTCTTTGAGTGTGCAATATGGTTAATGAGAATTCTTCCATTCTTTCTCTCCTTCTTATTCTTTCTCAATTTGTCTCTGCAAATGTGTGTAGTATTTTCTAGCTAGATTTATTTTGTGCAAGTTCAACACATTTACATGGAATCAGAACCGACAGACTGCTAAGAAAAAGCTACACCAAATTATTTTTTGCAGGTACTGAAGATTGAAGAAAGCAGAAAAGATGGATTATTTGCCGACAATACTTCTCATGCCTCATAACTATTTGGATTGTAATCCAAAATTTTTTCTTCTTCTCAGATGCAGAGGCTTGTACCAAATAACTATGGTAATGGAAGTAGAGCTTGATTTCACCGATGAGAAAAATAATTTTCTCAATAGACAAGATATGGCCATAAGTTGTATCCTCTGGTTTATTTCTCCTAAAATTCTCTATCAAGTATATGACAACTCACAAGAATAAACTCCAAATGAATTATGGACCATATTGGAGGTTCTATTCAGGAATAAAGAAGATTGTGAAGATTTCATGCAGGAGGTTGAACATATAGATCCATAAGAGAATTCGCCAGAAGATCAAGCCTCTTATTCTGAAGAGTCTTCTACAAAACTATTTGCACAAATTTGTATTCCATTAATTGAAGATGATGTATACTCAATTTGAGATTTGATTTATGAATTTCATGAGGAAGATATATGGCATGTATCTTAGGGGTCACATGTAGACACTTTTCCATGCATAATGCATGCATCTTAGGAGACAAAAAGGGAGCCGCGCACATCAAAATCAATTATGATATTTTTTGAGTAAAATTTGAGGACACAAATTGGATATTTGAATTCCTCTGGAGAAAATATCCAATTTCAAAAAATGTCTTAAATGAAGTCTGGGAAGTGAAGTTATGATCATTTTAAAATCAACAAAATTTCAGCGCTTTTCCGGAAACGATTGCACGGTTTTCAAAGTTCCATCCAAAGTTTATTTGGATATTCTTCATTACAAGAAGATAAAGTGGATATGTGTGGACATCTCAATGGTGCATCTACCTCATCAGATCCATGTAGACATATACATCTTCAAAAAAATCTTCAACGAGCACAAACTTTCACATTTGCGAGGTCTTCTTGGAGTGAAGGATATGGTTTCTTAGCAACTGCTTTTTGTTCCTTCTCATTTTTTATTTATTTTATGCACTGTAATTTGAGGGGGGAGGTTTAACATGAGTTTTTCCCTCTTTCCTCATTTATTTTCAGTGTATATTTTGTATTTGGGTACCTAACATGGCCTCGTTGTCGGGACCCACTCTTTATTTTCACCATAGTAATGCTCAGGGGGGTGTTGGAGTTACTTCACACATATGTAGGATTTATTTTTCCTACGATTTTTCCTTGTTTATTAGGCATTATTTAATCCCCTATATTTTCGGAAGAATATTCCTCTAGGAGAATATTCTCTTCAATTTTCACTTCAGTTTGATCAGTTGAGTAGAGTCTAGATGCTACATTGAGATTATCACCATGCAACATTGGGATCATCACCAGTTAATGCACATTGTCCTTGGGATCATCACCATACTAGAAGATTAATCATGATTCTCTGATCTCCTCCTCACTTCTCTCTGTTTCAGTCAGTTAACTGAATACTGATAGACTAGTTAGCTCAGACTAGGTGGCAGTTCACTCCCGTAACTTCCTGAGAGACTAGACTAGGTGGCAGTTTAATCCGGTAACTGTTGGTGTGTATTGAGATCACTCTATACCACCAATATGGCGCATTAGTTACTCATGTATCCTATATCTACTGTAGATTATTCACTCTTTGAGTGTTGAGTACGGTTAATGAGAATTATTACATTCTTTCTCTCCTTCTTCTTTCTCAATTTCTCTCTGCAAATGTGAGTAGTATTTTCTAGCTAGATCTATTCTGTGTAGGTTCAACACATTTACATGTATAGGAAGAAAAAGGGGAGTTCAACACCGAAGTGTGGAACACCAAATTTTCCCTTAGGCTTATGTATTACATGAAGGGGCAGGTGTTGGATAACACATCTACGCCACCTCGGAATACCAATGCCAAGAGCCACATGTAAATGAAATGGCTTGAGGCGGATATGATACAAGACCTAAAACCTTAAGGAAACTAATTATGTTGATTGATCACATTAAATAAAATAATAATAATTAATTTTAATTGTTATCTAATCAATCTTATACAAGGAAAGTTAAGGTTCGACTTTTAGTGACTTTGGCTCGTGGATTCCATGACCCAAACATCCCAGAGCCCTAGAGCTCCAAACTCTCGAATTTCCAAAGACCATGATATGATTAACGCATTTAGGAACATGTTATTCCATGGTGTACTTTGGCATTTGGAAATCGTATTTATTTATATTTCTTTTGGTTTCATGCCTTTCATTCTCCAGGAAATTTTACCCTCCATTTTTCTGGAAGTGTAAGAATAATATATATATATATATATATATATACTTACACACACACACACACACATTTGCAGAGAGAAATTGAGAAAGAAGAAGGAGAGAAAGAATGTAATAATTCTCATTAACGATAATTATTACATTCTTTCTCTCCTTCTTTTACTCCCAACCATAGGAACAAAATCTCCTGGATGAATTTACCGCTGACCACCCCCTAGCTAGATCATGATTCTCAGAGAGAGACTCTTCCTCTTGTTCAACAACAACTAGGGACGAAGATCACTCTTCTATTTCCATGATAATTTAGTATATCATTTATCTCTCCACCAAGAAAGGGGGTATGCAATGATTGCTTCCTCATTCATTCATCTTCTTTGCAACTTGGTATATCATCTTGGACTGTAAACGCTGCCCAACAATTTATTGTTCCCAAAACAAATTCATTTTTCAATTCTCTTCAAAACCAGAGAGATGCACGATCTCCCTCTTCACAAATGGTCAACATACCTACTCCTCTTGCCTCGTCTCTTCTTCCCACAAATTTCATCTCTTTTCTTTCCTTCCTCAACAAGATTTTGCGGGTCGAAATCCCAATTTCATAATCAGGTCAGGAAGCATTTATAGATTGGTACTCTTCCCATCTCATCATTGAATTGTGAGGAGGACTTCCCAACTACCATCCTAACTGGTAATTAAATCCTCTGAGTCATAGGACTATTCTTGGTCTGAACAATTTAAATACAGTAGAGTACTTGTTTGGTAGGGTCATCTCAACCATTACTGGTTTCCCTCACCATCTCTCTCATACATCATGATCTACCTTGGAAAATTCCTTCAACATTTATGAAATACTTTCCATTTTATTTTGTAACAAAAATATATACATTACCTTTTATAACAAAAAGGTTCATCAATTCCAACATCCACACATATTCAATTTTCCCATATTCTTTTAGTAGGTTATAGTTATATTTACAAGTTGGGGGAAATAGGGGTATTACAATCCCCTCCCCCTTAAAGGAGCATCATTCTCGATGATCTACCTATCTATGTGCTCTGTATTTACAAAAGTAAAAAAAATGGGTATGCTTGTTTCATGGCACCCTCCATTTCCCATGTAGCTTCATCTGGACCAAAATGTTTCCACTGCACCTTGACCTGTGCAATGGTTTTGTTCCTGAGTGACATTTTTTTCCTGTTTATTATTCATTGTGGCTCTGGCAGGAATTCTCCCCCTAGTTCCACCTAAATTACACATCAATAAATTATATGACTAGAATCATGTATATACTTCTTCAGTAAGGAAACATGGAAAACATTATGTGCCTTCACTGTGGGAGGAAGTGCTAGTCTATATGCTACAGGTCCCACTCTGTCCAAAATTTCAAAGGGTCCACAATACCGAGGTGCTACCTTAACACAAGCTCCCATTCTCAAGGAACTTTTTCTGGGCCTAAATAGAAGATAAACATGATCCCCCACTTTGAACTCTCTAGGAGTCCTTTTTCTATTTGCATAGATTTTTTGTCTATCCTAAGCTATTTTCAGATTATTTTTTATTTGAACTACTTGTTGTTCCATTTTTTTTATCATATCTAGCCTGAGTGTAATTCTATCCACTAGGTTACTCCATTTGATTGGAATATTTCATTTTCTACCATAGAGAGCCTCAAAAGGGCTCATCTTCAATGAATCTTGATAGCCATTGTTATAAGAAAACCCTACTAGTGGTAGGTAGTCTTCCCACTTCTTGGGATGATGCATCACATACATCCTTAACATGTCCTCTAACACTTGGTTTACCCTCTCCTTATTCCCATTAGTTTGAGGGTGATAGGGTGTACTAAATAGCAATTTAGTTTCAAAACTAGCAAACAAAGATTTCCAAAAATTTGAAGTAAATTTTGTATCTCTGTCTGATATGATTTATTTAGGAATTCCATGCAATCTAAATATTTCCTTCATGAAAATAATGAAAATATCTATTGCCTTGCAAGTTGACCTTATGGGGATAAAGTGAGCATCCTTTCTCAGTTTTTCTACAACTACCATAATGGCGTCATTCTGCTTCGTTGATTTGGGCAATCTTGTGATTAAATCCATAGAGATGGTTTCCCATTTCCATAGTGGTTGCAACAAGCCTACTTGATGCAATTGATCTGCCTTAACATACTAACATTCTATACATTTAGCTGAGTAATCTGCTATGTCCTTTTTTAGTCCGGGCCAATAAATTAGTTTCTTAGTGGTTGCGATCATTTTATGATAACCAGGATGACCATTACATGGTTTTTTTTTGTAGTTGATCCATTATGAACCTATTCAAGTCATCACAATTTTGAATATACAACCTAACTTTGTAATTTAGTAGGTCATCATTCAACATTTGAAAACCTTCATACTTCAGCCCTGTGGGATCTTGCTCTAGGTATGATTTCAAAGTCTTGAAAAATCCATCTATTTCTTGTGCACTTTTGACTCTCTCCTTGATGTCTGATTCACAAGTGCTTACAGCTTCCAAGTGAATCAATTTAATACTTATACTAAGGGAATAAGCCACCCTATTTTCTTTTCCTTTAATATGCTTGATTTTAAAATCAAACTCACTAAGGAGGGCCATCCACCTAGCTTGTCTAGCATTGAGTTTTGGTTGATCAAACAAATATCTCAAACCACTATGGTATGTCATAAGTACAAATATTATACCTAGGAGGTAATGCCTCTACATTTTTAAAGCATGTACTATGGTAGCCAATTCTAAATCATGTGTTACATAATTGATTTTGTGCTCATTCAATTTTATGGATTCGTAGCAAATCACATTCCCTTCTTGCATGATGACTCCTCTGAGCCCTTCCTTCCAAACATCTATACAGACAAGGAAATCCTTGTTTGGGTTTGCAATCCTCAACACAAGTGCATTGGTTAGAAGGTATTTCAGCTATTGGAATCTCTCTTCACATTATGATGTCCAAATGAATTTAACTCCCTTTTTCTGAAGGGAGGTAATTGGGTGACCAATCTTGGAAAATCCCTTTATGAATCTTCTATGATATCTTGCTAGACCCATAAAGGATCTAATATCAGATAAATATTTTTGGGTAGGCCAATCCATAATGGATTTGATATTTTCAGGATCAAGTTCCACTCCTTCAGAGATAACATGGCCTAAGTAATGGACTTGTTTTTGGAAAAATTCACACTTACTAAAATTTTCCTAGAGTTGACGTTCTCTTAGCACTTGAAGCATTAACTTGAGATGTTCTTCATGATCTTCCCTAATCTTAGAATATATTAGGATATCATCAATGAAAAATAACAAAAATATATCCAAGAAATTTTTGAGTACATTATTCATTAAGCACATAAAGGTTGTTGGTGCATTGGTAAGCCCAAAAGGCACCACCACAAATTCACAATTCCTATACCTCATCCTAAAGGTTGTTTTGTGGACGCCTTCTATTGGATTACTTAGAGTGGGGGTGAATCATTAATAGAGAAATATAATCTTTTTTCACCAAAATATAAGTGTTATATCAATGTAGCATTATCATCCAATAGTTATAGAGTAAATAAACAATGAAAAAATGAGCAATCACACACATACATAGTACACTAGTGTTTTTATGTGGAAACCCAAAGAGGGAGAAAACCACATAATGATTTTTCTTATATGTCTTGAAGAATTACATTCATTGGAAGCACAAACTTCCTTTGTTTTCCAGTTGCAACAAGAAGGAGGCTCAAACCCCCTAGTATCTCAGGCTACAACCTCATGGAAGCTCCAACTCCCCAATTCTCTAGCTACAACCAGAAGGAGGCTACAACCCCTTAACTTCTTCGGCTACAAATGGAAGGTGTCTACAACCACTTTTCCTTGTCCCGTCCAACCGCCCTGAAATAAAAATGCCAAATGTTGAAAACCTGTCACTGACACTGAATCAAGCACTGCCACTTTCAACCTGTCACTGTCAACCTATACCAATAACCTATTGCAACCTATACCAATCAACCTGCACCAAACAACCTATACCAATAACCTGAACCAAAATATACCATGCATCAACCTTGAATCATCAATATGTACCAACATCATCAAATATACACCTCATGTATGTGAAAACTCATCAACTATACACCTCATGTATGTGCCAACTCATCAACTACATGTCTCAACCACGTACCCAACATGTACCTCAACCATATACCAAATACATACACCAATATAACCATAAAAAATTCATCACTGTATCCTTAAACCAAATACCATAAACTCTTACATCAAACCATGTGCCACAACCTCACTGTTATGTAGCCTCAAGATAAACCAACAACTTCAACAATATATCACAACCAAAAGACCACTACCCATATTCCAAATACCAACAACAAAATACCAATTGTATCCCTCAAAAAATTTGATATATGCAGCAATACTGAACATCCAATACCATCTCAAGAGATAAACCCTATCTCAAAAAACATACCTCAAACAAGATGTGCCATACCTCTCATAAATAGACCCCAACCATGTTGTTTCCGCGATTTTTCTATCACACTTTTTCTGCTACCATTTTTTTGCCGCGATTTTTCTATTGCGAGTTTTCTATCGCACTTTTTCTGCCACGATTTTTCTGCCACACGTTTCTTGCTGTGATTTTTCTGTCGCGCTTTTTCTGCTGCGGTTTTCTTGCCGCACTTTTCTTACCACAGTTTTCCTATGGCACTTTTCCTGCTACAATTTTTCTCTATCAATAAGACCTACCCAAATAACCTTTCACAAAAAATAGATATTCAATTATATTCAAGTGTGTTTAAATGAGAGAGCCTTGCCTCTTATTTATACTTTCATGTAGCATCACACTTTCGTTATTTTAGGGAGTTCTCCATTTACTTTATTATTTAAATAATTTATTTTTCAAACACTTGACTTTTGGGGTCTTCTATATGACTCATGAGGGTTCTTCAACTTCATATTGCCATAAATATCTAACCATGAGGAGTTATGTGATGTTCCACATACCACCAGAAATGGAATAACAAGCACTACCCATATAGGAAAGTTTCATTGACAAATTCACTAACCTTCTTCTCATTATTCCATAATTAAGCATGGGTTTTCTAACCATATTTCTAGTATAACTCAATTCGAAAAGTATCTTTCCGTGAGGGATTTCAACGTAAGGGGACCACTTTGGAGTTCATCCATTTGTAATTTTTATCAACCATGACAAGACAATAATGAGTCATCTTTACATCAAGCAAACTTGGGTCTGTTACCTAAACCTTTGTTCTACCAGTCTTTCCTCAAGGGTTGACATCAATGACAACCAACCTTAATCAATATCTTCATCCTTGATTCGTACTTGATGGTATCCATACCTCAAGTCAATCTTGGAGAAAATCGTAGCACCGCTTAATTGGTCAAAGAAGTCATCAATCCTTCGCAAGGGATACTTATTCTCAATGGTCATCTTATTTAGTTGTCTATAGTCTATGCACAACCTGACTGTGCCATCCTCCTTATTCACAAAATTAGTTGGTGCTCCCCAAGGAGACACACTAGGCCAAACGTAACCTTTGTCCAACATCTCCTTTAGCTATAGTTTGATGTCAACCAACTCTGGCGTACTCATTCTATAGGATGCTCTAGACATTGGCACCGCTCTGGGTACAAATTCTATTGAAAAGTCAATATCTCTTCTTGGAGGTAGACTTGGTACCTCTTCTGGAAACACATATCTATAGTCTCTTAATGTAGGATGGTCCTATAGGCTTGGTTTATTGTCCTCAATAGATTTGAAAACTTGTATTGCATACAAAGGACATCCTTTTCTGCAATACTTCTTCACTTGAAGGGATGATATTTGTCTCACTGAGACAGGATTTTGAATTCCTTGTAGGGTTATTTTTCTCCCTTCTTCACTCTCACACTCCAAATTTTTATTGTAACAATCCAAATTGGTTTTATGGGCAGCCAACTAGTCCATGCCAATCAAAAGGTCATAATATCCTAAAGGGATCATTTTTAGGGTTGCTTGGGTGGGTAATACATTCATAATTAATTGACATGTTGGTATGACCTTTGTTACCTTTCTTTTTGTTCCAGTGGCTAGTTGTACTAGCCATGATTTAACATGTTTTACTTTCTTCAATTTAATTTCTCAATGGCATGAGGGGAAACATAACTCATATTAGAACCAGGGTCAATTAAAATGGAAAATAGATGGTTTGCAATCATACCTTCCATCTCCACCACCGAAGCTTGGTGGTTATCTTGTCTATTATCCAAGGCTACATAAATTTGTGGCATGATCCTAGACACATCATTGATTGTTGTAGCCTCCTGGATGTTGTAGAGTCTATGATTTTCCTGTTTTCTATGTGAAGTCCCTCAACATATGTTCTTCTCCACAACCCCAACATTTCAAGACTTCTCCATTTGTATAATTAGTCTTTCCTGAGGCTGATCCAAAGGGTTTATTACCACTATGAGATGGAAAATTCTTTTGATACACACTTTTAGTAGGAAGGATCATCTTAGAAATTTTACCATGATTCTTAAATCTTGAGGATTTAAACACCTTCTTCTTGAATCCCAAATTATTTTTCTTCTTCCAGTCCTTATGAGGTTTTGCCTTATTTTTTAATTGCTCATAGCAACACCTTGCCTTCTAGATAATTCTTTCTAAATTCTCTGTTTCATCAAACTCAATTCTATCGCGGAAGGATTGAGGAAGTCCACTAATAAATTGTTTCATATTTACCTTTTCATCCTTTATGCAGGGAACATGCCTCAAAAAACTCAAGAAATTTGTTGATATATTCATCTATTGTGAGTTGTCCCAACTTGAGTTCATAGAAATCCTTGGTCTTCCCATTAAAGTATTTTTCAAACAAATACTTATTCTTAAAGTATTTCTCAAATTGTTTCCATGACAATTCCTTCTCATGGATTCCATTCACATTCCTAAGACCCTACCACCAAATAGAGGCCTCTCCATTCAAGTTGAAAATGGATATTTGAGCCTTTAATTTTTAAAAGTAGTCATGGACTCTCAAGTACTTCTTCAATCCAAGTAGCCAAACTTCTACTTCCCCCTTTTTAATTTCTCCATCAAAAGTGGGTGGGTTTTATTTCTTAAACTCTTTAGGATCATGGCTCTTGGAATGTTTCCTCTTCTTTCTTCTCCTCTGGGAATGTGAACTAGTCTCACTACTAGACAATTCCTTGGAGTTGTTAGTTTCCTCACTAAAGGATTCTTTCGTTGAATGTCTCTTGGCTCCATGTTGAGAATTCTTTGAGGTTCTCCTCCTTGTGTGTCTACTTTCAAGACCATGATTTTGGACCTCAGGTGGAATTTAGATTTTCTTAGTATGATGTATATCCACATTACTAGCTTTTGTCCCATGTTGCAACTGCCTTTGTATATTTGATAGGCTTTGCAATAGGACTGCATTAATTTTAGTTTGTTGTTTTTGTTATTTTATCAACCTTTCATTCTCAGTATTACAACTTTGTAATTCTTCCATGAGGCTTCTTACAGTTTCAACCAAATCTGGAGGGGTTTCCACCAGCCTCCTCTCATCAGATTATTCTTCTCTATTGTGGGAGATTTCCCCCAACTCATGGTGTGTCACCATACTTTACGCTGTAGTTTTCCTTGCTGTCCACTAACTGTTTGAGTGTTGATAAAACATTTTCTGTTAGTTAATTATCTACTAGTTTATGAGAAACACCTGCAATTTGTAAGGTGAAATCAGATTCATTATTTGGAAACATTGGCAATAGGGTTCATAATTTTAAAACATATAACAAGAACATGAAGTTTGATTTCTCTCTTAAATAATGGTTTAAATAATATTCTTATGAATGGGGTAAGATAGGGTGTTACCCCTTAAAAGTTCTCTAATAAAATTTTATGAGACTCATTCATGAGCCCAAGAAGGCGAAGTGTTGCTTCCTTCTCTAATACCAATTTGTCACACACATGACTGCTAAGTACCTTTTTAAGGGATGGGGTATAAATTTTTCACTTTTTGCAATCATCTCAAATATTCCCTATCACATCTCCATCATCTTTTTCTCATCAATATCTTTCCAATGACGGTATGTTCACTAAGAACTGAGCTCTGGAACAACGTTTATGACCTTACTAAGTTCTTGAATTTACATAGGCCACATCTCTCTTACTTCCACATGCCATACTCGTGACCTCACATTGTCCACACCAACTGATGTTGTGACACCCTGGTAGTGATGTGGCACTAGCCTATCCTGCCACAGTGGAACTTCGATCCATGCAAGCATGCAACCATCGTAAACCAGGCCTTCTCCCAGCACACTCTTCTTTTACCTCCGATGAATATGGCATCGAGGAATATTCATTTCCTCTCGAATGGATATTCTCAATGCATGCAAGATCTCTCGATCTATGGTTAGGATCCATTCGGCACCTAAGGTTCACCAATCCTACCAGACCCCACTAAACTCGTCAACCCATTGAATATTAAAATGCACCATCACACTAATGTTCTTAATCAACATCATTTCGTCATGTCACCGTATGGTGCTTAGGCTTGCTCAACAAGAGAATAACATTTTTCCCTCTCATATAGTCCAATAAAAATACTTAATTAATATTTCATAGAATTCCATTCTTTGGTAATTAATTACTTAAGCCTCATTAAGGATAATTATTCTCCTTAAGCTAATTACCCAGTAACTAATTTTTTCTTAGCCTAATACTCATGGCCCAATAATTACTGAGTTTTTACTTCCTCTTTCCCCCCTTTAAAAGCAGTTTAGAACTAACTCAATTAATTACTCATATGATAATTATGAGTAATTATATTATAACACAATGAGGTTAATTTCTTCATAATATATTTAAGTTGATTAACCTTAATTAAGGTATGTATTTCAATCCCTCCCTGACACGTAACTCCATACTGAATTTTCACATAATTCCACACACACACACAAATATATATATATATATATATATATATATATATATATATTACCTGGGGAAAAGGATTAGTTATATTCAAATTGATATTTAATATTATAAATTTATTCTTTTATTAATTATATTATAATATATTTCTATTTAATTCTGATATAATATGATTAAAAATATCAGAGCACTTAGGATTATCGATATCCTTTAATACCTAAGCCTCCAGACTTCGGTGAAAATTCCTCATCGTGCTTTTATGAATATACCTAAATCTCCTGAAAATCAGAGTTCCATAGACGGTCCCACTTATACTATACTATACCTTTGTGCAAATATAATCAATTATATCTCCATATAATATAATTAATTCTATTTAATGTTTATTATAACATTGGTGACGCAACGACGTCTCCCCGTGACCTGTCCGCGCCTAACAGGACCTTATCTCCTTGGCCCGAAGAGTCAATTGCTCTCACAACTCCTCTCGGGAGTCTTCGTCACCCACAGGATACTCCTCGGCGATCTCCTCTTCGCGTATCGGGAGATCGGGTCTCGCGATATCGCGAGGCTCGCAACACTGTTCTCGTGTTACTCAAAACGCCGAGTCCCGAATGTCAATGAGTCAACGGTCAACGGCTTCGTGTATCGGGGATTTCCCTATCGGGATCCCTATCGGGAAATCAGTAGTTACGCTGTCGCGTGTCTCATGTAACACAAAACCCCGATCCCCGATGTGCCGATTTTCCGATGTAAAGCCACCTGTCCTTCACTCGTTCCTGTGGTCCCAAGCTGCCACGTCACTTCCGGATTTCGCGGATCGCGAATCCATGATACAAAGTTTCCCTGTTGTTGGAAACCCCGAACGCTGAACCCCGATTCTCCGACTCCTCAGGATCTAGCGCCACCTATCCCTGCTCTGATCGACAGCTCCCGTTGATTCGGGAAATCGCTACTCGTGATTTCAAAGGGTATGAAACTCCCTTGCAAACCCCGATCTGACGAATCCCGATATGAGATGGCAATTGGGTTCTACCGGTGCTTGAAGGTTAACGTCCCCACAGCTTCCCCACGATCCAACGGTCCATGGGTTTTCGCAATTCTCCAGAGCGATCTCAAGTCGTCGATCCTCTTCCTCTTGTCTTTCTTCCGCCTTGGTATTTTCCGATCCCAAAGTCCCTGGTTCTGATAGAACTACTCCTGGACCTTTTTCTGTCGGTTCATTACGGGACTATCCCTCCTAAGATTTATCAATTCTGATTCCTCAGAGGCTCTTCACGCGCGCTTTATGTGCTCGACCTCCAACAGCTCTCAAAGTGTTGAAGTCGTCCAAACCCTGTGCAGTCCCACCAACAGCAGCCCTGTCTTCTCCTCTCAGACTCGCCTCTGAGACTTCAAATCCGACCTGCTCTTCACCAGCACGGTTCTAACAACCCAATACAACTCTAGGCAGAGAAGAATAAGAGTTTAACTATAGAACCTCCTCAACGCACTCTATGCGGAGGAATTCGACTGCACTCGATGCAGGAATCTCTTGGCTCGGACAGAGAAACAATTGAAACTTATTTTCTCAATCTCTCAGATTTCAAAACCTAACATGAAATCAAATACACAGCACATAACACAAAAGCATAACAAGAAGAAAATATGCAACAGCACAATATCAACAACACACAGAGAATAATCACACCCATGGAATTGAATCAACCTTCTCTATTAATTTAATATATGTACATGGGGATTCTTCACAATCTCTCTGCTCTGCTCTCCTCTTGCTCTCAATGCTTGATTTCTAATATTACAATGATACAAAGGAGGGTGCCTATATTCCGTTTTCCCTCTCGAAATCTACAACTATCAAATCTATAATGAATTCCTATCTAACAACATTAAAACCATTAAATGCCTTCCTATCTATAATACATTACAAGTGCGCTTCTTATGAATGCTTTCATTCAAATGGCGGCGCAACAACTTTCCAAAGTATTTCAAAAAGATATGTGCTGGCGATGTCCAACTGTATGTTATTTACTCCACGCGCTGGCTCGCTTGATGAAGTGTGGATGCTCTTGCATCATAATCCTCGGCTCAAAATATTTCATGGGCTCCTGTCCATGAGCTCCTGCACAGTCTGCCCATGCTGCTGTATCACTGCCTCAGTTTCCCAGCTAGCATCCTCCACTGGGTGGTTCTTCCACTTCACCAGGTATTCAAAGTATTGTTTTCTCCTGGTCTTCCTGCCTACTCTTTTATCCAGTATGCACTCCATATCAGGCTTCTGTGCAACTGGAAATTACTTCTGCCACTGGATCACTGGTTGTTCATCAGTTCCAGCTCCTTCATCCTCGGTCCTGTAGGGGTATAAATCCGAAATATTGAAAATCAGAGATATCCCGATGCCCTCTGGCAACTCAATCTCATACACATTCTCCCCGAATTTCTTCAGAACTCTACACGGCCCAATTTTCTTCATCTTGAGCTTGTTATACATTCCCCTTGGGAACCTTTCCTTCCTCAGGTGCGCTAGAACCATGTCCCCAACTTCAAACTGAAGTTGCCTTTTCCTCTGATCGGCTCTGCGCTTATACTCCCGGTTCGCCTTCATCAGTCGCTGCTTCACCTATGTGTGAAGTTCCTGCATTGCTTCAACGAACTCTTCAGCACAAACACTGCTGGTTTCAGCCTGTCCTGGCTCCCTGAGCTCAAAAACTCCTCTCGACTGTGTCCCATACAAAATTTGAAACGAGCTCTTACCTGTACTCCGATTCACTGAATCGTTGTACGCAAATTCTGCCTGTGGTAGGATCTGATCCCAACTGTTGTGATGCTCAGTTACCAGACTTCTCAAAAGATCCCCCAGGCTTCTAT
>SNQJ01S0062236.1:15901-45540 GCA_010110895.2 Picea sitchensis
TACTGCAAGTTAAATGTTAAAGGCATGATTTATTGATTAATAAGTAATCTTCTTATAAAATGAAAGAAATTTTATACAACTGATTCACCCCCGCCCTCTCAGTTGACTTATCCTGTTCAACAGGGCCTTCCTAGGATTGACAACTCCAATTCATTGTCGAATAGGTTTAGCATCTAGGTAGGTTTTAATCTCATGTTCAACAATTCGAGGGTCGATTCCTGGCATCTCCTCGTATGACCAAGCAAACACATCGCAAAATTATTTGAAGAGCTAAGTGTAGATCAAAATTTCTTTCGACGAACAATCTGCACCGATGTATACATTTTCAACCTTTCTAGGAATATGAGAGATATCGATCATGAAAGTAAGAGAGATACTCGCCATGTTTCCTTCGGTATGAATGTCGTGCGTATCAAGTGGAACTATGGTGTGACTGGCTATATCGCTCAAGGTAGATATAAAATCATCTTGTTCGATTCTGGAAAGATCTGGGAGAAAATAAGAGCGATGATGCATATCATCCCATGGCCTACCAGAACCATTCATGGCCTCTATGATAGCTTCATCTGAAGGTAAAGTCTCATTGAGGTAGTCATGTGAACAAGATGATGAAGTGGCCCACACGGGCTCTAGAACATGATCCTCCTTGTCCGTCTGTGAGGTAACACGATCTAGATTGATAGAAGATTCAATAACAACTTGATACTCTATCTATTTTGCCAATAGTGGCATGGCCATTCCAGTATGTGACTGACCTTCACAAGATGCAATCAAGGAAGGTAGGGTCCAAGGATCATTAAAATACAAAGTGAAAAAAGGAACAAACCTCTTTGACGAAGCAGACCTACTAGACATGGCGTATATATGATGAACCGATGTCATGAATTTGAAGGTACCCATAAGGGATGAATACATTTCGACACCGATATTCTAAGTTTCTGGATGAGAATTGTCGATCACGTGGATTGATGGTCCAATAGATGCATTGGGGCTAGCATACGCAAAGGACAACTGGTATATCGTCATGATATTCCCATCACGAGGAAAGAAAAGAGTGCAGAAGATGAACGATAGGATTACAGTCATATCATAATTCCAATTGCGTCCTAGTAACAAGTTATAGTCGAGGGGCACATCAACTACCTTGAAATCCACCTGTATCGTCTTCCCACCTAACTGGACTAGGAAGGCAGGAAGAATATCGTGAGGGTGGAAGGAACGACCATCAAAAGAAGTCAACATGGTCATAGATTGAGAAAGGGTCGGAGATCCAAGGGATTTCCAATAGACTAGGGACATCACACATGTTGCAACACCTTCATCAACAATAGTACGTTTGATGATACACTTTGAGTAACTTAGGTAGATTTGGAATGCCACATGGTAAGGCAAGCGAGGCTTCACATATGTTACGTCAAACTTGATAACTTTATAGCCACAAGGATATAGAGCTCCTAGCACATATAGAAAGGCATTCCTCTATGAAGGACATGCCTGGAGCACCTCCAGAGCTGACATTGCAAAAGGGGTTTGACCCAGATCCTCAACAATAGAGTAATTCTTGGAAGCTCTAGCATTAGGATTATGGGTAGAGAGATTGAGTACTCCTTTCTAAATATGAGGCGAGTGATTTGGTTTTTTGATATATAAGGGAATCTTTGGAGGAGGGGTAGACTCTAGACCAGGTACAGTCTGTGGAGAACTGTAATCGCGAGACCGAGTGGTACATTAACCTCATATTTAACCATATTGATGCATAGATGGTCACCGTATTGCATTGGTGGGTTTTGACTCCCACTCGCCACATTTCTGACATTTGAAAAGCTTGAGGTCATGTGATGATTATGTGGAAAATGATTAGTTAGCACAAGGGGAGGTAGAGATAAAATCCTCGCAACTTATACAAGCTTGGGGCATAAGTGGGTAAGGTGATCGTATGTACAAATATTGCAGGGAAAATTCACCTTCTGCCTTTCTTTCTTTGCCTCGCCAACATTATTATTCGACTTCTCATTATTATCATTTTCCTTTGGTTTATTATTATTCTTCCCACCCCTACGATTGTTACCATGTCCTTTGTTTTTATCCCCTCCTGGTTGTTGGTTACCATTTGTGTTTTTTGATGATTTCATAGAATGTACATCTGCTGACTGAGTGAGAGTGGAAGACATAGATGAAGTTGTCCCTCCTACAAACTGGTTTAGAGACAACTATTTCAAATGGATTTTCACCAAGTCTGCATATTTCACATTGGCAGAGTCTATAATGCCATCAACACGAGGCCCAATATTTTGTCTAGGGTCATAGTTTGACCTCGGTGCTTTTGGAAGAATCTCGTATAGCATCTCAAACTAAGCATATATGAGATCTAACTACCATGATTTAAAAATCCCTTCTTCCTCATTTGTAACCCTGGATGTAGAAACATCCTTTGAAATATAAGGTTGTAGAGACTTAAGGAACCACTCTAGAAGGTATTCTAGGGGTATGTAGGCCTTTATCAACCTCTTCCGTTTACACCACTCTTGGATATGATCCAAGATATGAGTGGCTTTATCCTGACGAAAGGCCGACAAAAGTTCTATTCCCACATTGTAATGTACTGGCAATTGGAAGTGGTTGAGGAATACTAAAACCATCTTATTAAAAGTTCCGTATGTCCCCCTTGGTAGCTCGATATACCATTTCACGATGACCCCCGTGAGGGTGCGTTGAAACAATATTAACCAAATAGAATCGTCATTAAGGGAATTCAAAGAGAACCAAAGGTGAAAAGTAGTGATGTGATCACTAGTATCCTCACCAGTTTTTCCTTTGAATTTTGGAATATCCTAAGGAAGCTTGGTGGGGATGAGGGGCCATGTCGAATCATGATGCACAAGGTCATTCATTAACTTAGACAAGTCTAGAAGATTGAGCGTGGCTATAAAATGGAGACGAGGTTGCGTCATCTGGCCCCAAGCTCCCTGGAAAAATTGTCGTTGAGGAATCACAACCCATCTAGGGTTCTGGTATGCACCATGGCCCTGTATGGAATTGTAAGACCCTTCTTTGAACTGATTCATGACAGGTTGGTTGGGCACCATTCCTGTAGGAATGTTATGATGAGGGTTGTAAAAACTTCCCCCAACTGGAGTGGCTCCAGGTTGGGGGTTTCCCAAGGTATGAAACTGACCTCCTCCAGGTGTGAATCTAAAGGATAAAGGTGGATTCTCCATGCCAAACATTTTTATCGGAATCGGTACATAGGAGGTGGGTGTAAAGGACGGTCTGTAGGAAATAGATTGTACTCCAGGTTGGTTACTCCATCCAGAAGAATTAGGACCAAGATTAGGCCCGAGGTTAATAGGAGGAAGGCCTCCAACTGTAGGATTTGTGTGTGGGACATGAGCACCACCAAATGAAAATGGTGTATGTGGAGGATCCATGCCCCCAAGTCCAGTACTAATATTCAGACTAGATGCTAGGATGGAGGATGAAAATTGCGATGTGAAATTCGACATACCATAAGAAAAAGGGCTAGAGACCATAGGGATGGATTGAATATTGTAGCCCAATGAGTGACAAGGGACCCAAAAGGGTTTGTGGCTATAGGTTGAGTATTCACTATATGACGAACAATAATGATGATAGGAACCTCTGACACTACAACCATTGTGGTTGAAGATGTCGAATGAGTACCGTTAACTATAGTAGGTATGGGAGTTGAAGGACTCCCAATATCTTTCTGACTCAATTTAGTACTCATCCTTGTATGATCACAAGTTTGGCGGGTGGATGTGTGTGTACCACATTTTATAACTTTATTCCTTTTAGAAGGAAAAGACTCAAAATGCAGTGGTAATTGTAACACGCGGCGATATCTACAGGGAAGTTGGTATGGCTCCACGATGAATCAAGACTCGAGATATAAAAACAAATCCTAAGGCCAATTAGTAATCAAGGAGCACACCAAAATAAAATAAACAAAAAGAAAATATGCACACAAACATGATAAAGTGGCTGAAAGGGGCCTCCCTCCCTAAAGTCGGTATGCCTCACCTAAGAGGGGCATGATATCCCCTGCAAAATATTGGAGGTATCAAAATCAGTTATAAGGGCCCTCATGGGATTAACAACCAGTCGGTCAAACCCCCTCAGAGAGGTAATCCTCCATAAAGGTTGTGTGTTGTCCGTCCCTTATCTGACCCAGGGCACATGCATAATAACTTCTGCAAGTAACCTATGTGGTACCTATGTCAAGAAACTAAGCAACCACAGTATAACTGATGTGCAGGAGAACAATCATAAGTCACGTCTACCATATGGGCAGGGTAACAAAGCCCGAAACCTCGAAAGCACCGCCTCTCATAGAGGTAAAGGTACTAACAACATCCCCATATACGAATATATCCCCATAAATATATATGACACTAAGAAAGTATTGGGGGGATATCCCCTCAACCAACTTCACGCGACCTCATGCTTAAGTTCGGTGTAAGCGAAGCCTCCTAATGTCACCAATTATACAATGGATTTCACCACTCCCTTAGTTAGACACATATGTTGATTTAATATCCTTGAAGAAGTTTACTCACAAAATCCCATTCCAAGGCTCTAAATCCAAAGCTAGTTTGTGCACCCTAGAAAATAAAATCATTTCTAATCAATTTTAAATTATCAGCGTTGCTTTTAGTGGCCTTTGTTACTCAAAAAAGGTGCGGTCATGAAACTAATGATGTTATGATTCAACAAGTAAAATAAATGAATATGAATAAAATGCAAAGTCCTAACTTCAATTCCCAATAAATGATAAGATTTTCAAATGCAATTTTCAATTTAGTTCTGCAATTCCAAATAATATGAAATCTTTCAATACATGTACTAAGATCAATGATAAGGACCCAAAATATCAAATTCCAACAATGCAAAATGCCTAATATTTTTTTATTTTCAATATAAAAGAATGAAAATGCAAGGGCTGAACAACAACTTGATATAGAGATTCTACTGTATGTAAACAAAGACAAAACAAGTAGGATATCAAGAAGAAAACACCCAACCCAAGATGCAAGGAAAATCAATGAAAAGGATGATGAGAAAGGCACTGCTAAAAAATTCAACCAAATAAAGGTTTCCTATCATTCTACATGCACTTAACAATCATAACATAGACCCAAGAAGACTCAGCAACCATCACAGCTTACCCAACAAACATCAAACTTAGAAACCAAACATAAAAGGATGATGTATGTGATTGTTCAGGAGAAAACCATGTATATACACCTCTTGCAGAAGGAAAACATGCGTATGTACGTGACTTTTAGGAAAAAACCCACGTATATGTGTTAAAACAATGCTAGGATAAGGATAAGGCCAAGAAACTCAGACTCAAAATGAACAGAGGTTGTCAAGCAATCAGACGACAAGAAACTCAATATAAACGAGAGAAATCAAAGGAAAAAAACACTCCAAACCCCGAAAATAATATTATATCCCCAGTATGGTCGCTTATTATGTTATGTGGAAAATCTCTCTATGGCTAGGGGTAAACCACAATAGACGGGAATGATTGCAGAAATCAAGTCTAATATAAGATATGATATATAAGCAAATATGCTAATGAGACAAGATAAAGAACCTACCTCGTCTAGACGTTCAATGAATTCCACCATTGAGCACTTGACTCAAAGAAATATACCTACAACGTGTCCTCAACAACCAAGAAATGCAAGCATATGGTGATAATATATAAAGTTAGCACATTCAATAGCACAATCCATCAACATTCATAATAAATACGCCCATGGAATAACAATTCAAATATTTTCAAGATATTAATTGGATGAGAAAAAAGTATTTCTATTAAAATGTAATAAAAAAAAGTGAATGAATTACAAACTTTCGTGCCGACATGGTTCAGAACTGAGAAACTAAGTTCCTTCTAGCTAGGCCTCCACCACTTCAATCCTCCACCAAAGGCAAGCTCATATAAGAGAGACAATGAGGTTCTCAATCAATTAGGGAAGAGCTTGGGGGCTAAACAATGTGTTCATACTTAAAAGGACAAAGGGATGCATACTCAATATGAAGTGAATAATTTCTCCAAAGTAAGTTTTCTCTCAAAGTTGAATTCTTCTCCTCTTTTCCATAGCTCAGATATGGCCCATTTATAGCCTTCAAGTGGAACTGAAGGGATGAGTCAGAACATTTCCAATATATGGAAGGTCAAGGATCATGATCTTGTGATGTGACATGGAAACCCGACACTATTTTTTTTATTTTGGGCACAAAACCCAATGTACGTGGGTTGTAGTGGAGCAACCTGCATATACACATGTTGTATAATAGTTAGGGCGTGTACATGTGGACAAATACTATTTTTTAGATCTAGGATTTGCAAAAAGGGACTTCAAGTCTGCATAGGGAAATTGAAAAAGGCCTTCTGAGAAAATTTATATAAGGTGAGTCAAATATTTTTATAACAATTGGCAGGGTTGTCACCACCCGAACCCCTAAATATTGTATTTTACATTAAGAAGTGAAAATTTATAGTGATTATTGACTTGGGTATTGACTTGTAGGGTGATTGGGTATTTTTTATACTACAACCTTATAAGAAACCCACACTCAAGAAAAGGAAGAATCAAACTTTTATGGACCCTACAAGATTATTTGCAGGATCAGACAAGTGGTGTATGAGTTAGATTTTATTTCTTCTCATATTCGTAAGGTTTTTCATGTATCTTTCCGAAAAGAGGTTTTGGGACAAACTATGCTAGTGCAAAATGGAATTCTAGAATAAGATGAAGAAGAGAAGTTTATTCTTGAACCATAAAAATTTATAAATCAACATTCTTTATCTCTTCAAAATATGCCTCTAGAATAAGCTACATGGGAAAATGAGCAATTTGTGAAGAAACAACCTCAATTACAAGCTTTGAGGTTAGAGTATTTTTAAAAGGGGGGATATGTTGAGTTAGATTTGTCTTCTTCTCATATTCATAAGGTTTTCATGTATCTTTCCTAAAAGAGGTTTTGGGACAAACTATGCTAGTGCAAAATGGAATTCTAGAATAAGATGAAGAAGAGAAGTTTATTCTTGAACCATAAAAAATTTATAAATCAACATCTCCTTTTATCTCAAAAATATGCCCTAGAATAAGCTACACGGGGAAACATACCTGAGGAAACAACCTCACCATGTTTCTGAGGTTAGAGTATTTTAAAAGGGGGATATAAGCTTAAGGCCCTCTAATAATCATTATTAGTTTTATTTTTGCATTAGTAGGTTAATACAAACTTTCATTATAATTGTACTCCTTTGTTCCATATATATATATATATATATATATATATATATATATATATATATATATATACCAAGGATTTTAGTCTTAGGATCACTTATATATTGTCTCAGAATTGGACATATTGTGTGCTGCAGTTTCTCCCCAAAGTAATTGTGGTCTAATAATTCCCTATCATTTTCAAGGTGCTGGTTCATAAAAAAGAAGGAAATGAAGAAGGTAATTTTATATGTGTGAAGCAATGTTACTCAAAGCTTTCTAAATATTGTAAAAAATAATTACAATTTGGTTGTAAATAAAAATCCATCCTTTATTGTTTTGTAGGAAATAAGGACATAAGCAAGAAGCCTTTAGAAATTGACGTAGATCAAAAAAATAAATAGATAGTTTTATGATAGAACATGTAAACAAAGAAATAGTCCAATCAAGCATGGAAGTTGGAGCAAGACCCACTACCTCCAGTGTATCTAATCACCAATTCACCCTTAGAAAATCATTGATAGGTAATAAACAAATGATTTTTTCTAAGTTATTTGAATTTGTAGAAAATATATTATGTAATATATGATACACCCTTTATTTGTGTAGATTCACATAATAATGTGTTTTTTGGTAACAAAATTGGAAGATTTTGTATTTATTTAGAAAGAATCCCAAAACATAAAATAAGTGTCTGAAAAGTGTTGACCAAGATAATGATTTTGAATACAAGTCAAAATTGTATCATCTTTAACCATATGCACTGTATTTTTATAATTATTTATTAACAAAATCGAAGTTGGATTGTAGTAAACTAAAAGTGGAAGTGATGGGAGGGCTTCATTTAATACATTTCGAGAAAAAAAAATTATTGAAAGGAAAATTAGATTTTTTTGATTCATTGATAAATGTACTAACTATAATGAAGGAAAATATGTCAAAAACTTGTAAACATTATGGGATGAATTTGGAGATAAATTTTCTAATAAGAACACATAAATGGTTTTTTTGGAGGGTGATGAAGTAGAAGGGAAGCCATATGAAAATTTCATTATGGAGAAGCCTCACAATATATGCTCAAAAGAAGAGATTAATGTAGTAGTTGGACTCTGAAATGTCCTCAAGAAAATAGATCCAATGATGATGTAATAAATGTTGATGTTCTTGTACCATCGCATGATATATATATTCTCACATGACCTTAGGTGCTGGGCATGTGGGAATCATCAGGCAACTATATTACAACATTCGGCTTGGTGAAAACCTCCAAGCTGGGAAGGAAGCCAGGGATTCATGGGTTTGGTGGTGGACGGAGGGTTTGGGTCTTCACAACCACAAGAAAGTCTAATTTGATGTTGTCTTATGGAGGGGATTCTATGTTGAACCCTAAGACTTGTATATATAAATGAGAGGTCATTGTGACATTTAATATTGTGTAGATTGTGTGGAGACATGATGGAGATAAAGATATGATTTTGCACTTTTTCTAGTGGCTTTCCATGTTTTCAACAAAGAGAAATTCTGCATGGCAGAAAATTTGTCCTCAAGGAGGAAAAGTCATAGGGAGTGAATTGCAGATAGGTGTTCGTACAATGATTTTTTTGTATATGTATGTGAGTTTCAGTTAGGTAAAATCACATACATGTATTATCGGTATGTTGGAATAACTCACATATGTACATGGGTTGTAGGTGGGCACAGTCACGTACATACATGTATTGTCAAAGAGAAAAATCACATATGTACGCTGGGATTGTAGGTGGAACGCATCACACATACATATGCATGTTGGTAGGTGAAAATGTGTATGTAAGTAGGTTGTAGGGAACATGCACATATAATTGGGTTGAAGTGGAGAAAAGTGCATATGTAGGTGGGCTGCAATAAAGAAAATCACGTACATAGTTTTCTAGGAAGAGAGTGGGTCTATACATGCTTCCATTAAGACATCAATAATCTCCAGGCTATGGTCCGCAAATATATTTGTGGGAAGAATATATTTCCATATATTTGTTGAGGTTTCGTTTTATGATTTGTGTGGTTATTGGAGGACAAGGTTTTCCTGATTTTGGGGATATTTGTATTGGCTGAGAGGAAAAAAATTTCCTCAAATTTGGTGATATTGTACTAGTTGGGAGTGGGCTATGTTTTACTTCCTCAAGATTTTTGAATTTGATAAGGTTACAGAAAAACATTGTGTCTCATATGTGTTGATGGATTCATCTATTATATTTTATGCTTTTTCTATTATACTATTCAATAATTTCGGCAAAATTTAAAGGATAATGTGCCTAGGGTTTTACTGCTAGATCACTAGGTGCCACCTTTAGATCCTAAAATGAATCATAGAGTTGCATGTGAAAATCTGACATGATATCAAAGCTTGGGATCCGCATTTACCAGAATTTTTCTGGCTATGAAAGGAAATTCATGGAGGTAACTCTTTCAAACCACTTTGGGTTGGAATATGGCCTTTCCAACCAAAGAGGGACCTCTCACTGAAATTATAGCATAGTGGCCAGATCTGTAATCAAGGAAATTTTATGAAAGTGGTGAAGAGGTGAAAAAGAATCCATCGGGCATGGAGTCAACTCAAGAACAAAAGATAAATATCAGTGACTAGTTAAGGAGCAATCCAGGAAGTGGAGGAAAGGTAGATAATGTTTTACAAATTAATAATATCATTATGTGCATGGTGCAGTTAAGGATAAATAACAATTTATTATATCTATAAACCTAGCTTAGGGATGGAATCTAATTTGTAATCTCTTTAAAGAAAGAAATGTTCAATTGTCTGATTTAGAGCATCGAACAACAGAGGAATTCCAAATAATTTATTTCCAATTAAACACTTGAAAATAAAAAATTTAATGGAATACAAAGAGAGGGAAAAATACAATATAGAAGGAAGATGAACTTCAAAACACCATGACAAGAATCTATTCAACAACATTGTGTATTCCAACAAAGGATGAACACTTTAGTAACCACTCACACAACCGCATCAAAGATCAACACACCATACTTTGACATGGTAAAACCCTTACAGGAAACATCCACAGCCCCTCGGCCAACACAAATCACTTCTGGAAAAGCTTATTAATGCAAAATAAAAAAGATTACAGAGATATTTACAAGAGATTTTTCTCACAACCGATCATCGATAAATGAACCTAAATTCTATTTAAATAGAGATCATGGACTAATCAAGTGTTAAGCCACAAATCAATGGCTACATGGAGATCGAGGAGAATACGACTCACATATCACTCTATGTCAGAATACATCGCGGACTGGCCGATTCCTAACTACAAATGCATTACTAAAAGAAACACACTAAGAAATCGTGACTTTATCTAATGAAAATTAGACCAAGTAGATCTTAACTAACCCTAAGTGTCTAAATATCCCAATCTTTATATGCTCCAGCATCACTAATTTCTACTTACCAGTGTGGAACCCTAATTGAAACCTTTGACTAAAGGGAAACCATGAGGACATGGGAACCTTGACTCTGTGTAATTTTGGCCCAATTTCCTAATTTGTACTCCATTTTATTTTATTCTTTATATATTTTAATTTTATTCATTTTAATTCTCTTTGGTTTATCTTTTGCACTGTTTATATTCATTTTCCTCATTGTTTATTCATTCTTCTCCCATGGCCTTTACATACAAAACCACATGGATTTCCTGGTTCTACCACATGGTTTTCCCTAGAATTCATTTTAGCATTTTACTTCTACTAAGGGGAAAACTAATTATATTATATATTCATTTTTACATGTATCAATATGATTTACGTGGGATAAACCATTTATGTTGCCAACAAACCATTTGTTACCTATCAGGTTTCACTGATCCCAAGCATCAGCGTAATAATTTTTCTGAGAGTAATGTAAACTAAAAAGAAAAACAAATTTTCATTTTGTATATATTTATTTTTTTTCATTTTAGTTTTATCTCATTCCTCCCCTAAACCCTTAACAACTCTGTGCATACCTATAGTCTCTATTTTTTCTTGATTTAGTTTAATTTCTTAACCTTTTATAATTTTATTTTTCCCATCAGATTGTAATCTAACATAACATCTCTGTGTCTATCCCCATTGTCCTCAACAATCGCTGATTAAGGTTGGCTGTCAGTTAACTCAAGAAAGTCTTCAGAGAAAAGCATAGTTTGGGTAATGGACCCATTGTTTGATGCAAAGATGACTCCACACATGGTCATGGTTGATAAGAAGTAAAGATGGATGAACTCAAAAGTGTTCACCTTATGGTGAAAACCCTCACAAAGCATCTTCTTTGCGAGTAAGAGAACCCTACTTAATTGGTGGGAATAAATGATATCTCATATTAATAGTGGCTTTCTATTCCATTTTCTTGCAGGAAGTGAACCTTAAGTCCCTACCTGCTAGGAGAAAGTTATGGCCATGAGAAGTTGAGACCCCATTCTGGGTAATGGACACAAGTTTGTTTGATGGATAAATATATGAGTTATGATATATTTCATATAATACTATTCCATATGGATAGTACAGGCCACATGTTTCTGTCAGATGGAACGCCGCTACAACTCCTCACTATTGAGAGTTATGGCCCACGGGTTGGAGGACCTCATATGTCATCTAGCCCCTAAAAGCACGCTAGTCAAAGTGGTTTAAGAGACTTTAAAAGGTAAATAATAAAGTGAAGTAATATATTATAATTCAAATTGAATACAAAATTATTTCAATAATAAATTTAATGAGAATTAGCGGGTTAACCCACATGAGTAAATAAGTGACCTAGAATGTTTCTATGAAGCTACTGGAGAGTATAATAAGAGGCAAGTCTCTCTGATTTTAATCACACTTGAGAATATTTATCTAGTGTCCTAGGTAACCAAGGATATCTGGGCTTTCAAAAAATTCCGAGGAAGGTGAAGAAAAAGAAGGTCTAAATGCAAGGAAGGATAAATTATTATGATGGTTCTTTATAAGATCCAAATTCAGTGAAACCAAACGTGTTGGTTAAGGTACAAATACCTATAGTGGCATACCGGTAATGCTTCCAGATCAATTCAACAACATCCGGCATGGGTCACGCTTCAAGGCCCTCTAGAATAGTTTCTAACTGTTAGCGCATGCCATTTTTCTAACCATTTTTCCAGAGGTTCCAAGTAGTGACACTGAGGAATTTCATAAAACACATCAAGAACATTGTGTATCACTTTAGATCTTCATACATTACATGTACAAAGTTATGGGTTACTTCAAGTTAGGGTTGTTGGATTAATCCAACTAGGCATGTGAGACTAAAGAAATTTTGATGAAAAATGCTAGTCTCATTGTTGAAGCTAAGGAAGGTTTGGAGAATGCGGACTACATACACCAAGTCTATTACGTGATCTACAACTGGGATTTGATGATGAAATTGATGAGGGATTTTGGCTGGAGGTACATGTTGAGTACATGGTTGAGAGACAAATAGTTGATGAGTTGGCACATACATGAGGTGTATGAAGGCTGATGATGTTGGTACATACTGATGAGTCATAGTTTATGAGTAGTCGACATACGATTGCGTTATTACTTAGTACATGGTTGGATGCACTTATTTTTTGTACAGGTTGATTGGCTGTGCTATTTGGCACAAGCTGCTGGTGCATGGTTGATTCACTTGTTTATGGTATAGGCTGATTTCATGCCGAGGTACGTGCTGAGGTACAAAGTTGAGGTACGTGCTGATGCATGGTTCCGGGATTTATTGGCATAGTTTATAGCAAGATATATCATAGTGGAAGGTTGATTCCATAATTCTACTTCTACTCTCGTGGCGCGGGACGAGCTAAGGACATGTGTGGTTGAAGACCTTCCGGCCAGTAGTAGCCGGAGAACATAGGGTTGTAGCCTCATTCTTAGTTGTATCCATAGAATTGGGGAGCTGGAGCTTCCTCAGGTTGTAGCCTTGCGAAACTAGGGTTGGAGCCCTCCTTCCAGTTGTAAATGGAAAACAAGGAAGTTGGTGCTTCCAATGAATGTAATTTCAAGACATAATAGGAAAAAGAATCTGTGGTTTTCTCCCAATATGGGTTTCCACATAAAAACACCGGTGTAATGCGGTATGTGTATGTTTGTTCATTCGTTCATTTCTTATTTACTCCGCGAATTGTTTGATGATAATGATTCATTGATATAACACTTGGATTATATGGTTAAAAATGATTAAATCGTTCTATTACTGATTCACTTCTCCTTAGTAATCCAAACAATCGTATCGTGAGAAGGTTCCTTCCAAATCAGCTTTAACCATCAAAGGTAGATCATGGAGAGTACCCAACTCATAAAATGGAATACCAAAGTTTGATGGACAGATGTATGCATGCTTTTTGGACTATAAGAATGAGGACATATATACGCACAAGGATTTCAAGTTTCTTGACAATCAATCGTAGACATGGATACACAACACCAACAATCACCAACAAATGACAAAGCAAGAAAACTCTAAGTGAGGAATAATTCCAAAGCCACAAAATGCATACTCTTTGAATGGTTGTCTCAAGTGGATATCAGATTCACCAAAGTTGCACACTATAAATCCACTAAAGATATTTGGGACAAGCTTTTAAATATATATGAAGGAGATACAAAAGTCAAAGAACAAAGCTTTAGACTTCTGTTGCAGGTCAGTTCGAATAACTAAAATGAAGGAAGATGAAGATATCATGCATTCTCATAAGTCGATGAAACAATGAATGCAACTATAGGATTGGGAGAAGAAATTGATGAACCTAGAATTGTTCAAAAAGATACTAAGCCTCTTCCTATGAGATTCAACCCTAAGATATCAACACACTAGAAGAAATATCTGATCCGACTCAATAAGCATGGACACATTGCATGGAGTCTTCATAGCATATGAATGAGAACTGAGCAGGAAAATCCAAATGTAAAAAAAACTACCAAGGCATCCAAAGATCAAAGCAAAGAAAGAAGGAATAAGTAGAATATAGCAACAACAATGATGCCTCATAAGATTTATTTAAGAAGTTGGCCAACTTCGTCAAAAGACCTAACAAGGGAACCAACAATAGGTATAGAGTTAAACTCCCTTTAATTTGTTTTAATTAATTAGATGGTATTGATGATTTTTCTAACAAATGTCCATAAGAAAAAGAGAATGAAGAAGGTTACCTCAAAAAGGAAAACCACTACATATAAAGGCAAAGAACTACAAAGAAAGTTTCCAAGAAAATCTTATATACCAAAGAAGACATCTCATCATCGATGAAGATGAAATCAAGGATAATGAGACAAGGAAGAGTTCTATTCATGGCGATAAAGACCCACAAAGAAGAATCGAAGAAGAATATGAAGAAACGTATGAAGAATCTCGAGAAGCCAAAGAATAAATTGAAGAGGCGTAAGTTGACAATCGAGAAGAATTAATGTGTGACATAGAAGCTACTTGTAAAGAGAAAAGAAGAAAAACAAGAAATCATGCTGAACTCGACAAGAAAAAGGACACTCGAGAACTAGAACAAATGATCACAAATTGAAGGTTCAAATAGAACAAGATAAATAATTGAAGAAGCACTCAAAGAAAAACTAGAAGAAAAGGACAAGATCATTGGAAACTGAAGCTAGAGGCTGTCACACTAAGAAAGGATATTCAAAAGAAAAATATGAAGAATAGCCTGTTCTAAATGACATTATCAATAGTAAAAATATCATTCGATATCCCGACTTGATAATCGTATTTAAAAGGACCAAGCTCCAAACAACAGAGTAATAAACAAATCCAAAGAGCTATACATAAACAATCAAAGAGGATAGAATTATATATGAAGATTACAGGGACACTCTCCACCAAGAAGATTCGTGATTTTAGAATCAACAATAGATAGATATGTACCCCAAGAAGAAGAAGGATTCATAAGAGCACCTTCTCTAATAAGATCTTAAACTCCCGAGTATCAAACTATACTTTGGTTTATATATCCATGCAATAATTTTGACATAAAGTTGTGAATCAGCAGAGCTAATTATAGGTGTTGATCATGTTGGCATTGACAATTTGGTTTGATTGATCGATGTCAGCTGATCGAATAATCGATGATTTATGTAATATATGTAGTGTCCTTGATGAGAATGCATAGATGAAAATGGATCAATGAGTTATCATCGATACATGATGAAGATGGTGGATCAATGTAATTCATTGGCATATGATGCATTGCTGGAAAATGTATAGATGACTCAATAATTGTCTTATCAGCGATTGATAAGGTGCACAAATGGATGAACTCCAAAGTGGTCCCTTTATGAAAAGCTCTCAATGGGAAGATGCCTTAAGGATTGAGTTATCCTAGAATAATGGTTGAGGACCCATGCCTCATTATCTTGTATCATGATTGATAAGGTGTACAAAATGTGATGTGAACTCCAAAGTGGTCCCTCATGGTGAAATCCATCACGGAAGATTCTCTTTATAGATTGAGTTATCCTAGAAGAAAGGTTGGAGGACCCATGCTTGTATGGGGAGGAATAATAGAAAGATGAAGATCAAGGAAATTGTTGGTGAAACTATCCTTAGATGGATACGCTTGTCATGTTACTGTGGTATGTGGAATGTCATAACTCCTCCTAGTTTGAGAGTTGGCCTTACGAAGATGAAGGACTCACATGAAGGCTGAAGCCCCAAAGTCAAAGAAGTCAAAAGGACTCTAAAGAAGAAATGATAAAATAAGGTGACAAAATCAAGAAGCGAATATTTATGGAAAGTGGTTAACCCAAAAAATAAGGAAAACAGGTTAAGTGACCTAGAAATGTGTTAATATTATTTATCTAAGGTGGATTATTTAGATAATCAAGAGAAGTGACAAAAAATCAAGAAATGATAAAGTAAGGTGAAAAAAAAAATCAAGAAGGAATATTTATGGAAAGCGGTTAACTTTAAAAATAAGGAAATAGGTTAAGGACTTCCAGAAATGGGTTAATATTATTTAAATGATAAATTAAAGTGACAATTCAAGGTGGATTTATTTTAATAATCAAGAGAAGCGACAAAATCAAGAAATGATAAAGTAAGGTGACAAAAATCAAGAAGAAATTTGGAATGTTAAAGCATTGGAGAACTTTCTGTTTATGGAAAGTGGTTAACCCTAAAATAAGGAAAAAATATATTAAGGACCTAGAAATGGGTTGGCGGACTTAAAAATTGGTTAAGTGACCTAGAGGGTGAGAGTATAAATAAGATAGCATTGGTATCTTGTAGATCATCCTTTGTGGATCAAATGTAGAGCTTCGTGGGAATATATTTTGAGTATTGATGGAGAGCTCTTGTGAGAGATTCTGAGAATTTTGGTGTGGAACACTGGAGGATATTGAATATATATAGGTGACTTTGAGGTAACCAAGAATATCTGCCTAAATTGAGTGGAAAGTGAAGAAAAGAGAAGGCCAAAATGCAAGGAAGGACAAAATCTTTTGATGAAGGTTTACAGCATGTTATTTACGTGTCATCTCACCATTTTATAACTTTTTTGATATAATGAATCAGATCCCAAATTGGTATGAAAGGAGAAACATAGCCAGCATCTTTGTTAAAAATTCACTGGTCGCTAGTATTTTGGGAGTTACACCTGCGGAAAATAGGTTCATGGGCCAAATTCAAACTAGTCAAAATCAAAAAGTTTCAGTAAAAATGTCAACTTATTCATAATGACGGCAATTTAGCGGAGACCAATTTCTGTATTGGTTATATTATCATTCTATTCTAATAGTTTCAGATCTATTCATCAAATATGTTTTGTGGGGCACACTCTATAAGGCCTCTCTCTAGAATAAGCCTTCTAATTCAGCAAGGTATGCCATTTTGCTATAAATCATTTTGTTGAGGGGTTCCAGGTAGTGCCACTTGGATTAATTGTACAAAACACACTGAATAACATCAGGTATCAATTTCAGATCTTTATTCAAGACAGGTACTAAGTTAATATGATTATTTCAAGTTAGGATTGTTGGACAATCCAAAACTAGTCATGGTTGAGACAAGCACGGATGAGTTATCACTACGCTACGAGGCATAGCTGATGATTCGGTACATACTGATGAGAGTCATTGTTGATGAGTGGTTAACATTATTTTTATATATACTTGGCACATGGCTGGATGCACTTGCCTATGGGTACAGCTAGATTATGCGCTGTTTGGCACAAAGTTGGTGCATGGGTTGATGCCTGCTTTTATGGTGTCAGATTGATATCTCTCGCTTGGAGGATTGTTGGCCCCTACATCGCTTGGTGCCGAGAAATGCGTCGAGTCTTGCATATAGAGTTGGTCTTCTCAGAGAGTTGTACTCATTCATTGTTGCCGAGAACCGCTGATCAATGTAGTCTCTAATAAAAATAAAAGTGTACATACATCTTGGTGTTCTTTGTGGTTCATCGTAAGTGATGAATTCCTGATGATATATTGCTGATATATGTTGCCGATATGTACCTACATCTAACTGCTGGTATAAATGACAACAATGGGTACTAAATAAATGTTGAATGCTAATCATGAGTTTTGCAAGAGGGAAGTTTTGGGAAAAGATCCCTATTAATTCCATTCACCCCAAGTGTGGTGAGGTAGGTGTCCAACAATTGGTATCGAGTGGGCCTTCACTACAATCCCAACAAGCTTGAAGGAGATCCATAGACACACAAAATGGATGATGAAGTTACAATCCATGATGAAGAAAAATCCATTCTCTAATTGGAGAATATAGATGAGATTACATTTAAAGACAATGGGACAGCTTAATTGGAAGGCAACCATCTATGGATATGTTCAGCTTGAAGAACAAGTCAAAGTTTTCAGCTCAAAGGGAAGGAAAGAAGAAATGATGCATTGATCTCAATATAATTCTTAGTGGACTCTCAGTTTCCATCAAAGAGAGCATGGGATGAATGCACTTCCGCTAAGGATCTATGGCTAAATCTAGAAGAGACATATCAAAGCAAAGAAGAGAGCTAAGAAATTGAAGACCACTCATCAAGAACATCAAAGGTAAAGAATCATCAAAAACTCTTTTGAATGCATTTATTTCTAAATGTGATTTTGAAAAATTTCTATGAAGATAAAGAACTAAGTGATAATATAATAAAGAAGATCTTGAAGACATTTCAAATAAAAAGCAAAGAACTATGTGTTGATATTGGCAAAAAAGGAAGATCATGAGGATATTTCAAATGAAGGTAAAGAACACTCTAAAGCCCCTTGAATGCAATGATGATGATGATGATTTTTCTACAAGTGAAGAAGAAGATGTAGACATAGTTCAGGAAGTTTGATGGCATTCATCCTACTATGAAAGAATAGAAGGAAATCTATTAAAACTTCAAAAGGAAATTGAAGAGGGATTATACATGTATAGGAGTGACTACTTTATACACACTATAACTATCTTTGATAAATACTCAGTTTTTAGGAGGAGTCAAAGGCACATCCGAAGTTAAAGGAAATGCCTCAAAGAACATGAAGAGAGTTCTAATTAGAAGAAAAGGAAGAAGAGATCACAAGACTAAAGAATGGAAAAGAATATTATGAATATAGATGATGAGATTAGTAAAAGTTTTAAACTATTGTCCATCTCAAGACTGAAATTGAAGAAGCCAAAAGAATAGAGGAAACTATTGAAGATTAAAAATAAATGAAAAGGAGAGCCAAGGTTGTAAAGTTAGAAGTCGTGGAATCTGTTGACCTTAGAAAGAAGGTGGAAGTGTCAAAACAAATTCTTGAATGGCTCATGAATCTTGGATGAGATCTTGGAAAGTCAAAGATCATCATGTGATAAACGAGGTCTTGGATACAAAGGAGAAAAAACACATGCTGAAGAAAGCACCACAAGTACGAGGTAAATATATCAACAGAAGATAAATAAGCAAAAGCAAACTTTATTCATTACACAAGGAAAAGAAAATCAAAAAAGAATAAATAAAGGAAGACATCAAGAAGCCATTCTTGGGACACCAAAGCAAAGGCATGAAAGTATTTTCCATGGGCAATGTTATTCATGCATGATATACAAAGATTTTGAATGTAGATTCTATGAAAGAAGATATAATTGAAGATTCTATAACACCACAAGGTGTTGAGATGTGATCAACATGACATATTTATGTTCACCGTAACTCTATGAGATGCCATAACCCAGAGTGGATTTGGACACAAATCCCGTGAGTGTTGGAACACAAGAAGAAAGTCCATGATGAGGACTTTGCATATCATGGATAGAAGAAGGAATGAAGTAGAAAGGGAGACATCTTTGAAAATATGGATACTTCCTCGATCTAAAGTTTCAAGAGAAGGAATACCCATTAAGTGGGCAAAGAAATATCGCAGAGTAAATTCAGGATCGGCACGAAAGACGAAGGGAAAAGTTCAAATGTGCCATTTACTAAGGCACACATGTCACACAAGATACTTTATCCACGCACTGAATCTCTTGAATAAGGCGATAAAACACGCTTAGCTGTGCAACGTGACCGCGGTTCCGCTGTGCCTTTGGAAAGCGGGAAATGCACATGGCTCTGAGTCGATGATGAAAGAATCAGACAGGACCCAACATTGTTTGCCATGGTGTCTCGCATCATTACAATGTGTTTTCATGGTTCTAAGCTAGATCACGCAAGGTTATGATATATAAAATAATAAACGGGTGCATGGCACTAACCCATGAGTATGGTTTGATGTTGATCTCGCTGAGTACATGTATTTCCAATTTTTGAAGTTTCATTGATATATCTTTATGATGTATTATTCGCTGGAAATGAAGCATGGTATTGCTGGATATCACTGCGGCATGTAATTTCTATGTGGATGGGCTGCTACATTGAGATATGTAGATTGATAGTCACGTTGGTAAGCTGATAATTAGGAATCTTAGCTTATTGACGATGGTTGATATACTCTGTTTGGTGCAAGTAATGATGTATCATGGTACACTCATGGATGGTATAATTTGTTTAGCATATTGATAGATGTACATTGTTTCAGCATAAAGTTGGTAGATGCACATGCTGGCATATTGGTAGGATGCCGCACATGTTGGCATATGGTGGATAAGATTTCATTGATGATATCTTGGCACATTGTTGATGCACATGGGTACAGTAATGGTGGGCACATTTTGGTACATTATGTACTCTTGGTGGATATATTATTCATGATTCTCATTTCATTGATGACATAGTCTTTGTTTCCCCATGATGTATGGTATGGCACAAGTTTGATGCAATGAAATAGGTCCAAGGATCGCGCTATAGGTAGCATATTGTTCATCTGGCAGAGAAGATAGGGGAGACATAACAATAAGGGGAGTCATTCTTCCTTCCATGATTCTAGGAGGAGAGATGACGATGCATCAAGAAAAGAGACCTATATTTGAAGAAAGAGTACAGAGGCATAATCTATGGGGAGAGATGGTCATAAGGGGAATATGTTTGATGTATTTCTTTATTTACATCAGAAAGATATCCCTTGTTCAAAAGGGAGAGATTATTCAGAGAATATCAAAGGGAATTCGTGATAGGGGAGCAGCCCCATGAGATTTCAAGCAAGGGAGCAGCCCTCAAGAGGAGAAATGGCCCTTGCCATTGATGTAAAAGGGGGGAGAGATAATCACATTGATGTGATTGATGTCTATTGGATGGGAGAGATTGATGGAGAGATAGTCACATTTTGACTATTGACAGAACATGCCGATCTACATGTTGACATCAATAATTGGTAATTGCGTTGACATCAATCTTTGTATTGCCATCAATGCCAAAGGGAAAGATTGTTGATCATGGTCAGGCTGATGCCAATGGTTTGATTGATCGATGTCATTGATTGATTTCAAGTGGTTTATTGATGTCAAATGATTGATCGATCGATGATTTATGTAATATAATATGTAGTGTCCTTTGATGAGAATGCATAGATGAAGATGGATCAATGAGTTAATACTGATACATGATGAAGATGGATCATGTGGTTCCATTGGTATATATGATGCATTAAGTTGGAAAAATTTTATAGATGACTCATTATTGTGTTATTGTGATTGATAAGGTGCACAAAATGGATGAACTCCAAAGTGGTCCCTGATGTATGAAAGACCTCACAGAAGATGCTTTCGAGATTGAGTTATCCTAGAAGAATGGGTTGAGGACCCATGCTCTCATTATCGGCTTATCATGATTGGATAAGGGGTGTACAAATGGATGAACTCCAAAGTGGTCCCTTTATGGTGAAATCCCTCAATGAAGACGCTTTTACTTGATTGAGTTATCCTAGAAGAAAGGTTGAGGACCCATGCCTTTATGCTGAGTAATAACGAGATGTGAAGATCAAGGAAATTGTTGGTGAAACTATCCTAGATGGATAATGCTTGTCATGCCATTTCCTCGGTGCATATGTGGAATGTCACATAACTCCTCTTGGTTTGAGAGTTATAATTCCTTACTAAGATGAAGGGACCCTCACATGAAGGCTTCAGGCCCCCAAAGTCAAAGAAGCCAAAGTGACCTAAAAGAAGAAATGATAAAATAAGGTGACAAAATCAAGAATGAATATTTATGGAAAGTGGTTAACCCTAAAAATAAGAAAAAATAGGCTATGACCTAGAAATGGGTTAATATTATTTATCTACAGGATTTATTTAAATAATCAAGAGAAGTGACAAAATCAAGAAATGATAAAGTAAGGGACAAAATCAAGAAGGAATATTTATGGAAAGTGTTTTACCCTAAAAATAAGGAAAATGGCTATGACTCAGAAATGGATTAATATTATTTGGGTAAATGATAAATTAAAGTGATAACTTTCAAGGTGGATTATTCAAATAATCAAGAGAAGTGACAAATCAAGAAATGATAAAGTAAGGCGGACAAAATCAAGAAGGAATATTTTAAATGTTAAAGCATTGGAGAACTTTCATTTATGGAAAGTGGTTAACCCCTAAAATACAGAAAATAGGTTAAGACCTAGAAATGGGTTAATAATATAAAAATGGGTTAGCGGACCTAAAGGATGAAAGCATAAATAAGATGAAAAGGTCTCTCATTTAATCATCTCTTGCGGATCAACGAAGAGCTTCTGCGGGAATATATTTTGGAGACATGGAGAGATTCTTGTGAGAGCTTCTTGACATTTTGGTGTGGAACACTCTGGTGGATATTTAAGATATCTATAGGTGACCGAGGTAACTAAGGATATATAAGCTGAAATTATGAGGAAAGTGAAGAAAAGAAGGCCGAAATGCATGAAGGATAAATCTTTGATGGTGCTTCTACAGTATAAGCTATTTAAGGTGTCATCTCACCATTTCACTATAATCTTTTACATAATGCTTCAGATCCTGAAATTCCTATGAAAATGAGAAAACATATTTCTCGGCATCTTTGGTTATTAAAAATTCCAATTGTGGTCATCGATTTTGGGAGTTATAATCTGCGGAAAATAGGGTTCAGGCCGATTCCTAAACTAGTCAAAATCGTACAAAATGTCATAACTTCTTCATAATAGATAAATATTAATGTAAACCAATTGTGTTGGTTAGATTATATCTTTTAGTATGCTCCGTAACAATTCAAATCTATTCATCAAACATTTTGTGGTGGGGGTACTTACGCTGCTCTAATAAGCCAGATTCAAAGAGCATGCCATTTTGCTATAACTATTTTTCTGCGAGGTTCCAAGTAGTAAAACTTGGATTAATTGCATAAAACACTAAAGAACATCAGGTATCAGCTTCAGATCTTTATTCCATTGTGCACAAAGTTATGATTATTTCAAGTTAGCATTGTTGACTAATCCAAAACTAGCCGCTATTCCAGGACAAGCAGCCGATGAGCTGGCACACACATGAGGTGCATAGCTGATGATGTTGGTAAATATTGATGAGTCATTGTTGATGAGTGGTTGACACATGATTGGTATATATACTTGGTACATTGGATGCACTTGTTTTATGGTACAGGTTTATTATGTGCTGGTTTCGTTACGTGCTGGTGCATGGTTGATGCCTTGTTTTATCGTATTGCATTGATATATGTTGAGGATTGTCACCTCATCTCAGTTGATACGAATGCAAGTTGAGTCTTGCATATAGAGTTGGTGCTCTCAGAGTTGTAATTTCTATTCACTGGTTGTTGATAAAACCCTGCTGATCAGAGTCCGTAATAATAAAAATAAAATTGCACATACATCTGGTAAGCTATTTGTGTCTTCATCAGGGTGATGATTTGTTGATGATATATCATTGATATATGTTGTTGATATGTGTTCACATCTTACTGGTTATAAATGAAAAAATGATTAATGAATAAAATGTTGAATGTTAATTGATGAGTTTTGTGCAAGAGGGAAGTTTTGGTAAAAGATCTCCACACTCATTCAACACCCCCCCCCCCCTCTAAGTGTGGTAGGTGCGTCCAAAAATAGAACAATAATAATTTTGAGAGTTATACACAAAGGATTATTCAAGGAGACCTAGTGACACACAAAGAAGAAGTTACAATAGGTTTGAATCTTTGAGCATCAAGGAATGTTAAAATGTAACAATTTGACACATGGACAAGGATTGCAGATTGATAGTCTCTCCTAAAGAACCTTAACATAATAACAATAGTCATAGACAAGAACCTCATAAAATGACATGGATAAGAAATAAAGATTAGCATAGCAATGAAGAATGCACAATGGCTCTACAAGATAAACAAACACGGCTGGTATAGTTGATAGTGGATGTTCAAAATACATGACAGATAAAGATAGATTTTATTATTAATTACAAAGAAAAATGGATCACTCCTTCTAAAATGATAATTCATCCAAAATCATCGAAGAAGGCATCCGAATTGGGAACAAGAAAGGAAAGGAACAAAATGTTCTAATCGGCAGAAGATATGAAACATAATCTTCAAGGTGAGGCCAAAATGTGTGACCAAGGTCATAAACTTATTTTCTTATCTCACAATTTTGTGAGATAATAAAAGAAGGTTAAGGGAAATCATTCAAGATACCGGTAAGAAATTCAAACAACATATGTGTTAAGTGAACTTGGAAACGAAAAGTGTTGTATATGAAAGGAAGATGAAAGTTGTTCATGGGTATTAGAGGAATGGGTCATTTTACTTTGATAACCTTTTTTAAAGTCAGCAAAAGAGAAGCACTTAAATAAATTCCCCGGATCATGAAGCCAACCAATGCATTATGAAAGCATTGTCAACAAGGAAAGAAAACAAATACCGTGTTCAACTCAATAACATTCAACAAGACCAACGGAGAAGGTGTACACCGATCTAGTTGGACCAATCCACAACAAAGCGTATTTAAAAGGTGAAAAATACTTTATGTTATTAGTTGATGATTATACAAGAATGACCGCAAATTGTAAGCATTCCGACTAATTGGTAGGTGCGACACTAATCAGATCTCCCTAGATCCAATTCGATCTAGAACAAAACAGATGACATGACTTTTCCCTTGCCTTTAATTCATATTGAATTAGATAGTAGAAGGAACAAGTAACATACCTTTGTATCGCCTCCTTAGGTCTCTGTTTCTCCTTCTTCACTCCAGCGCTCTCGCAGAAGTCAATACCAATAACAAACCAACCGTGCTGAAGATAACAAAATATATCTCAACCTTTCCAATCCTATGTGTATGATCAAGGAATTCATAATAACAAAAGTGAGAATAACTTTATGGAAATGGATACGTCATTGCATCATATTAATTGAAAGTAGAAGATTACAACCTCATCGCCTTGATGTCGTAGTTTCCCTTCTATTCTTGGCTCCAACACACACACTTTCAATCCTTGCATGAAGAAGATCAAATCCTTGATAGACTTGTTGTGAGTCTCCAAGCTCCTCTTCAAGATAAGTCCTTCACACAATTTTTCACCAATTCTCCAATGAATCTTGGCTTAACCTTTCCCATGAGAATTCCATCAATATATAGGAGAGAATGAGATGATTATTTGATAAGAATGATCCCACAATATCGTGGAATCCAAGATAAGGATAAATTTATCTCGAATGTTAACCTACCCATTCTTCTAGAAGATTCCCTTCTAGAACCATCGAGAATTCATCTTTTTCCAATCTTTAGAGAAGGTTCACACCCCATTATGTAGCACAAGTAGAAGTTCACACTTAGTTTAATATTTCGTGAAAATGGGCTGCCCTCGCACCCTAGTATATTAGCAGCTTGCAAACTCTCTTCAAAAGTATGTTTTCCGGGAAGAGATGAATGTCAATTTACTAAGGAGAAAGTTCTTATGAGGAGCCCTAGTACACCATCATCAATACACCATCATGATGACCAAAAATCATGGGTAACAATTTGTTTTCTTCAAGAACAAGTCAAGCTTTTGAAAACTTCAGATCTACAAGGAAATGGTTGAAATGAGATGGATTCAAGAATAAGATGTATGTTTGATCCTATAATGGAGGAGAATTCACTCCAAAGGAATCTATGGACTACTATTGTGAAGCCATGGAATAACAAGGAAATTCTCCATCGCTAGGACAACTCCTATAAGTATGGAGTTGTTGGAAGAAAGAAGATGACAATACAAGAAATGGATCGAACAAAGTTAATGGATTCAAATCGATGCATATATTTCGCATACATGTGCAATGCATACAACAATTCATTCAAAACACAAAGTAATGCTTAGAAACAACATCGATAAAACTCCCCACGAGCTATGGAAAGGAGACCAACAAATGTGAAGCATTTCGTAGTTTTGGAAGAAAATGCTACATCAAAAGAGAAGATGGCGTAATGGAAAAGTTTGACTTCGTGTGGATACAAGAATACTTGTTGGTTACTCAAGTACAAGTAAAGCATACAAGGGTTAAGCACCTAAGATTAAACAAAGTTGTGGAAAGGAACAACGTAACAATTGATGAAACAGACAGCACTTAATCAAAGGAAGAAGAAATAAATCAATGGAACAATTTTTCAAAGAAGATGAAAGAAGTAGAAAAGGAAGATGTAGAGAAGAGAATCCCACGTAAGAAGAAGAGCAAGTCTTGCAAAGCATCTCCCAAAGACACTCCACAAACGAAAGATAGAAGAATTATCCTCGGGATGCAAAGTTATTGGAAACAAAGATGCAAAAGTTGAGACTAGAAGAATCCGTTCACCGTAACAAACACACCTAGCACTCTCCATCTACAATTGAACCAAACTGCTTAGAAGCCAACAAGGATGAATTTTGAATAAGGCCATGGATGAAGAATTGGATCAAAATAGGAGAAAAATGACACTCTGGGAATCTGGTTCCAAGACCAAAGAATAAGAATGTGACTTATTACAAAATGGCTTCTCGTGAACAATCTGAATGAATATGAATAAAGTTACAAGGAACAAAGCATATTGGTACGTAAATAACATGCAATGATTGAAGGAATCATTTAAAGAGACATTTTCCAAATTTCGTTTAACTGGAAGAAATCCATCTATTCTTTAGCTTATGCATGCTCCAAAAAATGTTAAAGTATATTAGATGGACATAAAAATCATCTTTTCCGGGAATGGGAACTTGAAGAAGAAGTTCACATTGAACAACCCGGCTGATCGTCTTAGTCACCGAGAACACAAACCATGTATGCAAATTCAAAGAAGGCTCCTGTATGGTCTAGTACAGGGTCTTAGAGCATGGTACCTGTATTGATAAGAGCATATAGTAGGTAGGGTTCGGTGCTGAAGTGCAACAACAACCCTACAGCTAGTTGTTTAAGGTAATATTTTATTAATCAAGTTTATATGATGATATTATTTTCGTAGTGATGATGATAGGTTGCCGGAAATTTGCAAAAAGACATGCAAAATATATTTGAAATGTCAAGCATTTGAGAACATCCTCTTTCCTCGACTCCGAGACACAAAGAAACCAAGGAATGTTTTATTTCTCAAACCAAGTATATCAAAGAAATACCAAAGAGGTTCTGAAATGGAAGATTGAAAACTAGCTATCACTCCCATGCAAACCAAAGGTAAGCTGGAGGAAAGCATTACGATTCAGCCCATGATCGCAGGAAATACAAGTCATCGATTGGAAGCCTACTGAGCATGTGATGTAACATCCGCATTGATGTAATGTAGGAATTTGTATAGGTGGCATGATTTCAAGCAAAACAAAAGGAATCACATATATTGAAGCAAGAAAAGAGGATTTTCAGACATTCCAAAGGAACAAAAGAGTTCTATATTATGGCATCTAAAAGGAAAATATCTATCACTTCTATTTCCTACTACTGCATGCAGACAAGGTGCTTGTAATATTTAATCAACAAAGCACCAGTGGGTAATCGTTTTACTTGGGTGAGGGTTTGGTATCATGGGTAAGCAAGAAACACTCATCATTATCTCTATCTAAAGCCGAGAAAGAGTATATTGTAGTAGCAACATGTTGTACATGTGTCTTTGGATGAACAAACTTTGACAGATACATACAGTTGAGTATGATGAGCCCATTCCAATATATTGTGATAATACAAGGTACCATCAAGATTCAAAAACCCAAAGGATGCAGTCCAAGACTAGGCACATTCCAATCAAGCATCACTTCTATGGGAACAGTTGTAGAAAATAACATCAGAGCTGAGAAGGTGTAAGCAATGTAATATCAAGTGGCAAACATATTTACAAAACCACTTCCATGGGAAGCCTTTGAATATCTCTCACAACAATTGGAGTTAATTATACTCCAAAATGAATGCTTTTGGAATGATTTTTGAATTCTTATCTTGTATGTCTTAGACAGTGGCCACACAAGGAAGCACCATAAGAGGACAATTCAAATAGGGGGAGAAACCCCTGATAGAAATATACCTTTTCCATCGACATGACAAAGGGGGAGAGATTTATCGAGATGCATAGGACAAAGAGGATATGCAAGAGGACAAAGGCATGGTTCTAGGGGAGACATCGATTTATCAGATGCGAGGGATAGATAAATTTATCGTGATACAAAGACAAGGGCATGGTTCTAGTGGGAGCATGAGGGATATGACTTCAAGATTGCATCAGAAAGTACTGCATCAATGCCAAAGGGGATATTGTTGATTAAGGTTGGTTGTCACGATGTCAACCCTTTAATAAAGTCCTTAATAACACAAAGGTTTGCAATGGACCAAGATTGTTTGATGTAAAGATGACTCATTATCTTGTCATGGCTGATAAGAAGTCAAGATGTGGATGAACTCCAAAGTGGTCCCCTTACAGAAAGCCCCATAGGAAGATGCTTTGCAAAGTAAGAGAACACATGATTAATTGTGGAATAATGAGATCCTAGATGGATAGTTCTTTTCATTCCATTTCCTATGGTATGTGAATGGGGTCAGCATAACTCCCTCACTTCTGGCCAGAGTTATGGCCATGAGAGGTTGGAGATCCTAGGTTTGGGTATTGGACCCAAGCTTTTTTTATTTATGGATAACGAGCATGAGTTATGATATATTTTCATATAATACTCATTCTATATGGATAGTATTATCATTCCATTTCCGGTATGGTATGGAACGTGCTATACAACTCCCTCATGGTTTGAGAGTTATGGCCCTACTAAGTTGGAGGACCCCCATATATGTTATCTAGAAGTCCAAAAGGTCAAAGTAGTCATGGTTTAATAGATTTTAAAAGGTAAATAATAAAGTGGAAGTAATGAGTGTATTATAATTCAAAGTGAAAACAAAAATAAATTATTTCAATAATAAATTTAATGGAGAAATTAGAAGTATAACTTAAAATAAGGAAAGTAGGGCCAAGTGACCCAGAAGATGTTTTTAAGGAAGCTACTTGGAGAGTATAAATAAGAGGCAAGGCTCTCTCATTTTAATCACACTTGAGAATATTGAATATCTATAGGTGTCTGAGGTAACGAAGGATATCTAAGTCAAAATTTTGAGGGAAGGTGAAGAAAAGAAGGCTGAAATGCAAGGAAGGATAAATTATTATGATGGTTCTTTCTAAGATCCAAATTCAGTGAAACCAAATGTGTTGGTTAGGGTACAGTTTGTAGTATGCTGTGTAAAATTTTTAGATCAATTCAACAAATATTTTGTGCGGGTCACGCTCTACAAGTTCACTCTCTAGAATAAGCCATAATTCAGCAAGGTATGCCATTTTTGCTATAAATCATTTTCTGAGAGGTTCCAAGTAGTGACACCTGGAGGAATTTCATAAAACAGACTGAAGAACATTGTGTATCAATTTTAGATCTTTATACATTATAGGTACAAAGTTATGATTACTTCAAGTTAGGGTTGTTGACTAATCCAAAACTAGGCATGTGAGACTAAAGAAAAGTTTGATGAAAATGCTAGTCTCTTGTTGTTG
>SNQJ01S0062238.1:0-14389 GCA_010110895.2 Picea sitchensis
CCCCCCTATAATGTTTAAACTTGTGAATTAAATAAATGCATACAGATTCTCAAGAAAAACATAATTAATAAATGGATCATACACATAGTACATAGAGATTTACACTCGAACCCCTTGAGTGAGATAAAACCAACCTTCCTTGGTGTCGCATCTCTCAACTCTTCATTGTATTAATTTCACCATTCAAAATAAAATATATACAATGTTTTAGGTATTCTACAACTACCAACACCTTAATCCCTTAATCCAAGATCGATTTAGAAAACTGCTAAAAATAGCAAAAAATGTCCTCTGAAAAAAATTCAAGGTGCTTCCCTAGAGCCGAACACTCTGTGTAACCAGGGGGGGGATCCTAGGCCCCCTTGGGAAACACCTAGTGAACATGCCCATAAAGCGAGATGACTTAATTTTTATGAGCACCTCACCCTCACTAGTGAAGGAGTTCAAAGAGGCAATGAAATCTGAATTTGAGATGTTTGATTTAGGGGAAATGCAATGTCTTTTGGGTATGAAAATCAAGAAAATTGATGCAGGTATATCCATTAGTCAATCCAAATATGTTGAAGACTTTTTGAAGAGGTTTAACATGCAAGGTTGTAAACCAATGAACACTCCCTTAGTTGTTGGGAGTAAATTGATGAAGGAATATGTAACTCCACTTTGTGATGCCACTCTTTATAGATCTATGATTGGTAGTATTATGTATCTGACAACCACTAGAACAACAATCATGTTTAGGCCATAAAACTAGGTCAAAAAATAGGTCATAAAAACCCCAACAGCTAGTATGACGTCCAAATGGGTAAGTCATCCCTCAAATAAAGTGTAAAAAGAGGATAAAATGGGAGAACATTTTGGAATGTTCAATGTGACATGTGTATAGGTGACCAATGCAAGTGAAAATAACCCATCTATGCCTTGAAGGATGTGACCCCTACCTTCGGGAATGTGGACTACATTGGGGAATGTGAAGAAGCCCCAAAAATTAGGATGAGTCCAATGCCATCCTCAAATGTGCATATACAGATGACGGATTCCATAAATGTGCATATACGAATGATGCATATACAGAAGCCGACCACTTCCATAATGGTGTCTGTTGTATATGTGTCCTTCCATAAATGTGCATTTATGGAAGTGGTCAGCGTATATGCACATATACATAAACGTGCATATATGGAAGACACATTTACGAAAGGTGGATTCCATATATGCACACTTCCATATATGTGCATATATGGACGACCCATATACGGACAATAGATTCCATATATGCACACTTCCATATATGTGCATATATGGATGACCCATATATGGACAATAGATTCCACAAATGCGCACATACGGATGATCCATATACGGAAGATGGCCACTTCCATAATGGTGTCTTCCGTATATATGCACGTGGTCGGATTTTGTATATGTGCATTAACGCAAGTGGTCGACTTTCGTATATGCGCATATACGAAAGTTGGTCACTTGTGTATATACACATATACGGAATTGGTCACTTGCGTATATACACATATACGAAAGTTGGTCACTTTCGTATATACACATATACTTTTTGGAAACTATGAATGACTAGATAAAGCTCATCGTTAGTTATTTCTTTTAACAAAATATGATTCTCTTCCTCATTTACAAAACTTCAGAAAAGGGAGGTCATCCTAACAACCTCTACAATAGTTATCTGTTTCTCTTCTTTGTAAATATTTTGAAAATGACAAACCCCCAAGCGAGCAATGTCCTTAAAAGGCCTAGCCATCGAACCATTGAGATTAGTAACTTTCCAAATGGTATGAAAAATTTTACAATGATTTTCATACTTATGGAATAACCTTGAGTTATTTTCACCCCGCTTCAACCATCAAGATCTACTCTTGAGCCTCCAAGTAGCCTCTTTACCAGATAGCATTTTTTTTCTTTTTTTCTCACGCTCATTTACGTTCTTTTAAAATTTTCATCAGGAATGTAATCCTACTGAATCGAATGAGTACATTTCTTCTAGTTGTTTTTCCACATACACAAGAACTCTCCCATCTCTCATCCTTCTCCTATGGTTCCACTCTACAAAGACCTACATGTGTTTCTTTAGATTCCAAAGGAGCTAAGGAATTTCTGACTCCTGAGAAGCCTCATCAAAGTTGCACCAAGCCCCCTTTACTGTTAGATTTTCCTTATTTACAGTGCATTAGAGTTGCTTGTGTTCTTTTACTTCATTACCATTAAAATTTATATATATATATATCCAGTACTAAGCAGTAGCAGCATAAACAAGAGACAAAAATAACACAAGAGATTTATCATGGGAAAACCCCAAATGGGGGAAAAACCCAACAACCTTTCTTAGATAGATTTTGTTCACAAAGCAAGTCTAAATAGATAAACCATAGCACAAAGGCTATCTCAATCATAAATACCACCACAACTGCAGCAGGAACACTACACCAAGATAACACACCTCCTCAAGGAGTAGCACACAAGAGAGAGATACCAAAAGACTGAATAAGAAGAACTGAGTCACTGCAACAACTGTGTCACCTTCTCCAAACTTGTGCCTTGCTTCTATGTAGCTGGGAGAGTGTGAGTGAGTGAAAAAATGAGCCAAGACGTCCTCTATTTATAGTATTCCTAGCCAATAGACTAGGTTGACTTCTTCTCTGGAAAGGTCCTCCATATATGGGTCGTTCGTATATGCGCATATATGGAAGCGTGCATATACAGAAGCCACCTTCCGTAAATCCATATTTAATATATGCACACTTCCATATATGCACATATACGCTGACCACTTCCATAAATGCACTTTTATGGAAGCACGCATATACAAAAGACACCATTATGGAAGTGGTCAGCTTCCGTATATGCATCATTCATATATGTGCATTTATGGAATCCGTCGTCCGTATATGCGTTGTTCGCATATGCACATATACGGAAGCACGCATATACAAAAGCCACCTTCTATATATGTGTGCTTCCATATATGCGCATATACACAAGTTTTTGTCCATAAATGCACATTTGTGGAAGGCAGACTCTATATATGCACGGTTTCGTATATGCACATATACGCTGACCACATCCATAAATGCACATTTATGGAAGTATGCATATACGGAAGACACCATTATGGAAGTGGACAACTTATGTATATGTGTCATCCGTATGTGTGCATTTATGGAATCTGTTGTCCATATATGGGTCATCCGTATATGTGCATATACGGAAGCGCGCATATATGAAATCCACCTTACGTAAATACAAATTCTGTATATGCACGCTTTTGTATATGTGCATATACGCTGACCACTTCCATAAATGCACATTTATGGAAGAATGCATATACGAAAGACACCATTATGGAAGTGGTCGGCTTCCGTATATGCGACGTCTGTATATGCGCATTTATGGAATCCGTCATCTATATAAGCGTCGTCTATATATGCACATATACGGAAGCACGCATATACGAAAGCCACCTTCCGTAAATGTGTCTTTTGTATATGCATGCTTCCATATATACACATATACAAAAGTTGTCATCTGTAAATGCACATTTATAGAATCTAGCCTCCGTATATGCACGCTTCTGTATATGCGCATATACGCTGACCACGTCCATAAATGCGCATTTATGGAAGCACACATATACATAATACACCATTATGGAAGTTGCCAACTTCCGTATATGTGTCGTCCATATGTGCGCATTTATGGAATCCATCGTACGTATATGGGTCGTCTGTATATGCACATATACGGAAGAACGCATATACAAAAGCCACCTTCCATAAATGTGTCTTTCGTATATGCACGCTTCTGTATATGCACATATACGCTGACCACTTCCACAAATGCACATTTATGGAAGCAAGAATATACAGAAGACACCATTATGGAATTGGTCGACTTTTGTATATGCGTCGTTCATATATGCGCATTTATGGAATTTGTCGTCCGTATATGCATCGTCCATATATGGGCATATATGGAAGCCACCTTCTGTAAATGCGTCTTCCATATATGCGTGCTTCCATATATGCGCATATACAGAAGTTGTCATCCATAACTACACATTTATGGAACTTGACCTCCATATATGCACACTTTCGTATACGCGCATATATGCTGACCACTTACATAAATGTGCATTTATGGAAGGACGCATATACAAAAGACACCATTATGGAAGTGTCCAACTTCCATATATGTGTCATCCATATATGCGCATTTATGGAATCCGTCGTCCATATATGGGCATATACATATATAGAAGACACCTTCCATAAATGCGTCTTTCATATATGCATGCTTCCATATATGCGCATATAGAGAAGTTGTCATCCGTAAATGCACATTTATGGAAGTCGGCCTCCATATATGCATGCTTCGGTATATGCACATATATGATGACCACTTACATAAATGCACATTTATGGAAGCACACATATACCAAAGACACAAATATGGAAGTGGCAAGCTTTCGTATATGCGTCATCCGTATATGTGTATTATTTGATGATGTATAATCTTGTGCTGGAGCACCCTGGGTTTGAGGATGGCATTGGACTCATCCTGATTTTTGGGGCTTCTTCACATTTCCCAATGTAGTCCACATTCCCCAAGGTAGGGGTCACATCCTCCAAGGCATAGATGGGCTATTTTTACTTGCATTGGTCACCTATACGCATGCCACATTGAACATTCCAAAATGTTCTCCCATTTTATCCTTTTTTTACACTTTATTTGAGGGATGACGTACTCATTTGGACGTCATACTAGCTATTGGGGGTTTTATGACCTATTTTTTTACTTGGAGGGTCACTTCCATGATTTAGGGAGGTGTCTTTGCTTGAGATATGGACACAATAATGGCTCAAATAGATATTTTAGGACTTGTGAGCATGATTAGAGGATATTTACACTTCTTGGGGGTTACTTCATGAGATCATCCCACCTTTGGAGGTTGGAAGTTGGCACATTTCCTACTTGCAGGACCACTTCACCATGATTTGGGGCTTATACCATGCATTTGAGGTGTAAATATCTCCCTTGAAGACCTCATTTGTGACATTTTGATGCTATTTTGTAGAATCCATCCCTTTTGGAAGGGTTTATTTCATGATGTTGAAGATGTTTTTCACCTAGGGGACTTGCATGTCCACATCTAAGGAATCCTAAGACTCTTCCATTTGACTTTGAGGCATTTATGGGGCATCTACACACTTTAGTAGGGCCTTTGGAGGCCAACATTGCATATTGGAGCCACATTCATCCTTATTTAAGGGGGACGTCCTTCTCTTGGGTGTTATGTCACCTTGATCATTGTGCATGTGGCTTGACCACCTTATTTTATTGTTGTTTTAGAGTAATTAGTTGTAGGTGAATTGTATTTTATTTTTTTAATCCTAGATATAAGGAATCACATGGGATAATATTATATTATTGTAAAGGAAATATATCATCACTCTATATAAATATATTCACTTCCTCATTTGTACTCATGGTTGGATTTTTCGAGATCTCACTCTTTGGAGATTAATTAACATATATTTTCTTAGAGAATTCATATTGTAAATGATTCTTTCTTTGTGGATGGATATTTTCAATTATTGAAGCTTCTCTATCTTATCTTTTATTTGGTGCATAAGGATTAATGGTGGGATATTCAAGTCTTCTACAAACCTTCATGATCGATCCATTTGAGGGGTAAGTTTACCACTTTGAATGAATATGTTCTAGGGTTTCCTTCCTTATTCCTTTGTTGATTTGGTGATTATTTGGTGCCTTGATGTGTTTTTCCTTTGGTTCCCTATCAAGAGGTATTATGTAACTTCATAAAAGCATAGTTTATTTTGTTGGTGAAGGTATTCCATCAAGATTCCCTTATTGTAGACCATGATATTCATTGTTTATATTGATTGGGTGAGGGATACATTTTACTCTTAGTTCTAATAACAAAGACCTAATCCTCGAAGGAAGTAAGCCAATTCTTGAAGGGTTTCATCGTGATCTCATTTCCATTTTATTCACCTTGACTCAGTTTTCCCCGTTGGATTCGAAACTAATATCAATCTCATTCCATCACTTATTATAAAACCCTAAAACCACAATATTCCATTTTACTAAGGCTACTTTCTAAATCACCTTGTGCCTCATTGCTTGGTCTTGGTAACCTACTTTGTATACCCCCCTTGAGCTAGAGGAGAGCCAACCTAAAGTGTAGAGGATAAGTTACTGAGGTGATAGTGGTGACCATCCTAACACTTCCCCTTGATTTGTACCTTGGTATTTTTTCATATGGTTGGATCTGGCTATTTCTAGAGAGCATGCTTTGAGACCTTTGAGCATGTAGGAATTCCCATCCTTCTGAAAACTGGTGTATAATTATAGGAAATCCATGGTGATGGGGCCTAATGTTATCAACCATTCAACACCTAATATAGTATCACTATTTTCCATTTCAATGGTAAATGTGTGAGTTTTCAAGGAATAGTCACCCATTTGAAGTTTCACAATTTCACACTGGCCTCCACATTTCATAGATCCCCCATTAGCAATCAAAATGTAAAAGTTGTTAACAACATGGATATAGTAGCGTGTTTCTTGGTAAATGCAATGATGAAGGAAATTATGGGTGCTTCCATTGTTGATTAAGATGATAAGCTTCATATTCTTGATGTAGCCAACCAAATTTAATATCCTATAAGAAGAAAAATCGATCAAAACATTAAGCGAGATTTTGGGTTCTTGACCTGATTGGTTAGGAAGTGGAACTTCCTTGGTAGAGGGGATGAATTTCTCCTAAGTCTTTCCATAAAATTCATCATTAGAAATGTCCTAAAAATGGCCACAAAATAACTTTTGTTCCTTATATTTATTCCCTAGATAATATTTTTCTTCACAGTTGTAGCAAAGACCTTTCAGTTGGCATGCTTCCATTTTGTTCTATATCAACTTGTGGACCTTGAGGGGTGGAGCAGGTTAATGGCCACAAAATAACTTGTGTTCCATATATTTATTCCCTAGATTATATTTTTCTTCATAGTTGTAGCGAAGACCTTTTAGTTGGCGTGTTTCCATTTTGGCATGTGTCTAACTTGTGGACCTTGAGGGGTGGAGCAGGTTGATGCACAACCACCACAATTGGGCATGGATGTTGAGAAAAGTTGTAGTGTTTGGATGACGCATAGGATACAACTTGTGCATGGAGAACAATTTGCATGGCCTCCAACCAAGTAGCAGGGTGGTTAATCTCCACTTGATCTTTGATTTCCTACTTAGGACTACTTATAAATCATTTCTTAGAAAAGTTTTTTTGTTAAATTTTCTAGTTATAAATCATTGCTTGGAAAAGTTTTTTAGTTAAATTTTTTGTTCTAAAAACCAAATGTTCAAAAACATCAATACATTCTTTCACCATGCCAATTTAGCTTAATTTGGTAAGCTGGCCCAAAAGATTAGTATTCATGATAAAGTGGACAAATAAGACTTTCACAACCTACTTCCATGTATTGAACCTTGGAGATGCTTTCTTATGCTACTACCACCACTACCAATGTTCCCTATCCAAAAATATTAGTATCCATGATAAAGTGGGAAAATAAGGCTTTCACAACCTACTTCCATGTATTGAAAACCTTGGAGATTCTTTCTTATGCCACTACCACCAGTACCAATGTTCCCTATCCAAATAAATGACACAAATTTAGAGTTTTAAGAGGTCATCCACTATGGCATGAAGACAAAAGTTTTCTATAATACAATGTTCCCTATCCAAATAGATGACACAAATTTAGAGTTTTAAGAGGTCGTCCACTATGGCATGAAGATAAAAGTAGTGCTATATTTTTTTAAATCTCCACACTAGATTTATGAAAAATATTCTAGTGTTACAATATTTTGAAGTCTAGCTTGAATTGAAAAATATTCTAATCTTACAATATTTTGAAGTCTAGCTTGACTTGAAAAATATTCTAATCTTACAATAGTGATTTTGAAGTCTTGAAAAATATTCTAATCTTACAATATTGATTTTGAAGTCTAGCTTGACTAGATTTATGAAGATTATTCTAGATTTTTGAAGATTATTATAGATTTATGAAGATTATTCTTAATAATATTCTAATCTTACAATATTTTGAAGTCTAGCTTGACTAGATTTATGAAGATTATTCTAGATTTATGAAGATTATTCTAGGACCATAAATTTATTAAAATCTCTTATAGACTAAGATCATAATATTTTGAAGTGTAGATTGTCAAGATTTATGAAGATTATTCTTGGACCATAATTATTTTTTGAGTCTCGTTGATAATAGATATGGAGTGTATTTCATAGAAATAAGTCCATTAATGTGAGCAAATTGTTTTTAAGGCTAAGAGTTAAGGAATGGTATAAGTGACAATGAAAATAAATAGATAAAGAACATGAATCTTTTTCACAAGAATAGAACTCATTAATCAACTAAAAACTTCAGGACTTTGTAAATTATTTAATTAACATAATCTATTTTGAGACTTTGTAAATTATAAAAAATATTTCTGGATACACAACAAAAAGCGCAATCTGCAAACACCATAAATAGTGGAACACAAGGATATAAAAAAGGCTCTGCTTAGTTGCTGATGCAAATTGCTGAGGTGAGAGGCTTATATCGCAAAAGAGAGAACCAACAGTAGGCTCAATAGTACAATCAAGGGAATGAGATGCAATTACAACTTAACACCAAAAAATGTCCATTTTCGTAATCTTAGTCTACTTGGTTTGAAAAATGGATAAACTTGCACCACATAGACGTCATTTCAAATCCAATTTATAAGTGTGAAAGAGACAAGTTCACTTGGCCATCTTTTCTCCTTTTGAAATGAGTCGGAAAAGAGCTTAAATCAAACTTGTGACCTTTCAAATCCAATTAATGAGTGTGAAAGAGACAAATTCACTCGACAATCTTTTCTCTTTTTAGACAAGTCGGAAAATATCTTAAATAAGACTCATAGGGAGGTTTCTATGCGGCATGTCATGGGGCAGGCCAATGCTCCCATGTAGGATTTATGTGAAGGGTCAGCAGCTTACGAATAGCTAACACAAGCTTGGGAAAAACCAAAGCTCTCCAAGTCAAGGAGGATAAAGTGCTATTGGAGGTTAACCTCTCCACGATATATTGGATAATGTCTCTTACCTAAAAATGTATGGGAGGAGGAATTTGATACCCCACAAGACCATCCTAGTCAAAGGGGATCTCTCCAAGACTTGGAGGGAGAGTACTCAGGGAGAGTAAAACTCTCTCTTACTCATAAGGTGCAGTACTATAAATGCTAATGACATGGTTGAAGGACACATCACCCTCCAAAAGAAGAGTTGTATTGACCAAAGATTGCATCGATATGACCACTTCTTCAACCGTTGCTTGAATAGGATGTGTGACAACAAGTCCATGATATGCACTATCCTAAAAACTAGGAGTGGGGCCAGGTGATCATTGCATTGGCATGAATGATATGTCAATCAAAGGAGAAACAGAGTGTAGGGAAACCAAAGACGACTCAGAACTCGAAGGGCCCCTAGGTGAGGACCACGCTTCTGGTATCCCAGCAGTAGCAAGGCACAAATGAGTAAGTTGATCTCCTTCACAAATCCTACAATGGAACTTGGGCTTACGTCTTACACGTCTAGGCTTCTCAATTGTATGCATGCCCCCAACTTCATTCACAATGGTTGGTGACATGCTCTCAGCGTGATTGGAAGAGGTTGGAGATGTGATTTCGGTATGACTCATGGAGACTAGAGTGGTGCCCCTAGCATGACTTGTAGTGGCTGGTTACTGGTATTCAACATGGCATGCAGAGGTTTTCGATTGATCCCCAACATGAATAGAAACGGTTGGTGATGGGATTCCAGTATGAATTGCAGTGACTAGACCAGTGGCGGCGGTGAGCTATGGAATTTGAGACCAGGGTCTCAAGGAAGGCTGGTTTTGAGACATTGCAGGCCAGCAAGGGTCCTGTTTTACACCTTGTCCCTATATGGAAAGATAGTATCCTCCACCTAATTGATCCATAGAGGTTTCTACAGGAATCATCACTGAAGCAGATGTTTGCGAAGAGAAAAAAGCATGATAAGGATTAGTCAAGTGAGGATACATGTTACCCCCATGTGAAGGGGTTTCGTGAAGAGGGTATCTCGTACCATAAAACTGATTCCCTTCGTATGAAATACTAGAGTACATATGGAGACCCACCATGGGAAGAGTGTTTGTAGGAACTGGCATGGCAGAAGAAGGATACACAGATGGGGTGTAATAAGTAGAATAACCACCCATTTGAACATTGGCTCCTGAAAAAGTGTGGCTAGGATTGGATCCGTAAGAGGGGAGATTCCAACCCCCCATAGTGAGAGTTGGTTTAGGGATGTGACTCATATCAAATGAATATGTAGATGGTGGATCCATCGTGCCCCCGGACCCAAAACTAGGATTCATAAAAGAAGGCAAGGGAGAGGATCGAAAGGGTGAAGGCATGTTTGGCATACCAAGATGAAAATGATTAGAGACTCAAGGCATTAACTGAGTGTCATAATTATGCATACCATTATGAAAAGAGGATGGATTTTTCCCCATGAAATGAGTGAATTTCATGGGGGAAGTAGTGGTCAATGAGGGATCCAAAAGGAATCCATTATCCATGATAATGACAAATCAAGGCACGGTATAAAATCCTAAGGTAAATTAATAATCAAAGAGCACACCAAAAATAATAAATGACCAATTTGCACACAAACAGGATAAAGTGGTTGAAAGGGACCTCCCTCTCTAATGTAGGTATTCCTCACCCAAGAGGGGCCTAAGAATCCTCTGCTAAATATTGGAGGTATTAGAATCAGTTATAAGGGCCCTTGTGGGATTAAAAACCAGTCAGTCAGATCCCCTCGAAGAGGTAATCCTCCATAAAGGTTGTGTGTTGTCCGACCCTTATCTGACCCAGGGTACCTGCAGACTAACATCTTCAAGTAATCTATGTGGTACCTAAGTCAAGCAGCTAAGAAACCATAGTATAACCAATGCACATGCAAACAGTCGTAAGTTAGGTCCACCGTGTGGGCAGGGTAACAAAGCCCGAAACCTTGAAAGCACCGCCTCTCATAGAGGTAAGAGTACTAGAAAGATCCCCATATTTGAATAGATCCCTAAAAATATATCTAATGCTAAGAAGGTATCGGGGGGATATCCCTTCAACCAACCTCATGCGACCTCGTTCTTAACTCCGGTGTAAGTGGAGCCTCTTGATATTACCGATTATACAATGGATTTCTTCACTCCCTTAGTCAGACACATATGTTGATTTAATAGACTTGAAGAATTTTTCTCACAAAATCGTATTCCAAGGATCTAAATCCTAAGATAGTTTGTGCACCCTAGAAAAATAAAAGCGTTACCAATCAAATTTAAATTATAGCATTACTTTTAGTGGCCTTGCTTACTAAAAAAGGTGTTCTCCTAAAACTAGTGATGTTATGATCCGGATTTTATGATCATAATGAAATGAATACAGATTATTAACAGGTGCTTAACACAAAATAATAGAGATACAGTAAAACTAATTTTCTATTCAATAAGGAAATAAGATAAAATTGTAAAATGCAGCATAAACAAGCTTGTTGGAATGGTAGCGGCTTATCTCTGAGAAGAGATGTGATGGTTGCGCTCATTCGCAAGAAGATGATTAAAATGAGGCTTTGAAGGCATTTTTACAATAAAAAGGAATGCCAAAAACCCTAGACATTCAAAACCCTTACCCTAGGAGATGAAGCGCCAAAAGTCACATGGGGCCCGTCTGGGTAAGTTAGTACATAAAATTCCTGGGGTCATAACTTTTGCATACGATCTCCGTTTTAGGCGTATGATAGCCCGTTGGAAAGGTATCGTTGAGTAGATTCATTTTGGGGGCTCAAGTATGCATTAGGCTATAATTTATGAGATCGATCCTGAAAAACCTTCATTTAGGCCCTCAAAATGGCCCCGGAAGTTAAAACTGCTAAAAATAGTAAATTGTCAAAATTGCCAAAAAACTGTTTTGAGCCAGTTGGAAAAGGTGGGTGGCCACCGATATCCACCTGGATAAATCCTCCCTCCTTAGGAAGAAATGGTCTCCATTGCGTCAATTTCCCCCATCATATGAGGAAATTTCTGCTGAATTTGGCCCCGGGTGAGCCACTTGCCTTGGTGTAGGAGTTCCCTTCTTTGACAACTCGATAAAGATGGATCCTTTGTTGTCGAGTGCCCTTGATATGTGTGTCCAAAATATGATTGATGGATTCCTATTGTATGCATTCGGGGTTGAGCTCTATTGGTGTCAGTTGTTCTGCTACGTCTGAGGTGTCCAATAATGGTGGGAAATAAGGGTGAAGGAGATCCACGTTGAACACTGGGTGCAGGCCAAGGAAAGGAGGAATGTTGAGCTCAAAAGAATTATCCCCCATAGCCTTGGTGATGGTGTAAGGCCCATAACAGAGTGGGTTAAGCTTCCAATGTGGTCCTGTAAGGCGTTCTTTCTGCAAGTGAAACCAAACTTTGTCGCCCACCTAAAACTTATGTGGCACCCGATGTTGATCATGGCGCTGCTTGTACTTGTCATTGGACTTCTGTAGGATATCCTGAACCTGTTGGTGGATGTGCTGGATCCACTTAATGAACCAGGTGGCTTTGTCAGCTTCAGTTGGAGCAGGATATGAGTCGGTCGAGGTGACCGCAAGGGGAAGTTGTTATAGTGAGATTTGCCTCGCCATTTCTATCTTGCACAGAGGGCCTTTTTCCATTTCCCTATGCAAACTTGTCATCCCTTTTTGATGAATCTGAAGCCAAAAGTATACATTTTCCCACATATATGCTCTTTATCAGGTATGCAAGATGCGTATACGCTAGCTTCTCCACTACAACCCGCGTACATCGGGATTTGTGCCAGAAAATACAAAATGAGGTCAGTTTTCCATGTCACGACAGAAGATCTATGATCCTTGGCCTTCCACATACTGGAAACATTCCAAATCGGCCCTTCAGTTACATTCAGAAGGCTATAAAAGCACAATTTTGAGCTATGGAAAAGAAAGGAGAAAGCATTCAACTTTGAGAGCAAAGTTACTTTGGAGAAATTACCTCATATTGAGTTTGCATCCCTTTATCCCTCAAGTCTGAAGACAGTGTTCAGCCCCCAATCTCTTTCCTTATTGTTGAGAGAACCTCATTGACTCTCTTCTATGAGCTTGCCTTTGGTGGAGGTTTGAAGTGGTGGAGGCCCGGTTGGAAGGAACTTCATTTCTTGGTTTCGAACTGTGCCAACACAGAAGTCTGTAATGTTGTCGCTTCTGCTGATCAATTATTAATAGAAATACTCCTTTCCTGTCCTATTGGTATCTTGCAAATACATGATTACTATCCATAGGTGTGTTTGTAATGTTTATCAATGGATTATGCTATCTAATGTGCTAACCCCTTTATATCATCACTATATGCTTGCTTTTCTTGTTTGTTAAGAACTTATTGCAGGTATAAAGCTTTGGGTCAAAGTGCTCAATGGTGGAACATCATCGAACGTTCGATCGAGGTAGGCCTCTTTCTTGTCTTGCACATTAGTTTATATAGTATATGTTGGAATTGAGTTGAATTCGACAGTCATACCTTTATGTTGTGGTTTACCCTTGGCCATAGAGAGTTTTTCCCTCATAACAGAAATGGCATCTCCACTGGGGAGAGATCTTCCTTCTAAGGGTTGATGTACTTTTTCTTCCTTCATTTCTCTTTTTCCTTTGTGCTTCTTGTCGTATCACTGCTTACAGATTCTGTTCACTCTGGGTCTGAGTTTTTAGCCTTCTTGCCTTTTCCTAGCCTTGTTTTAAATCATATATGCTCATTTTTCCCAGACAATTGTGTATACACGCTTGTTGTCTTACTGCAGGATGCGTATATACACCTTTTTCTCCTGAATAGTCGTGTATGCCACTTCCCTTTGCTTGTTTGCTTGGTTTAGTGATTGCTAGATGATTTTTGAGGATTTTTGAACCTTCTTAGGTGCAATATACCAGATATATAAAATATGCAGAACATAAATAAAATGCTAGAAATGGTAGACTAACAGTAAAATATCCAGCATAATCTTCACAATACATAGAAATGATATACGAAATAGCAATAGAAAAGCACTTTGATTCAGAAAGCAATGTTCATAGGCCTCTTCAAGGGGGAAACCTCCAGTTGAATAGCGCTCTGTTACAATAATCTCCAAGCTAGGGTTTTCATACCCTCGACCCTTATTTATACTAAATATGTCTATTAAGAGAAGCATCTAGAGGAAGATCCTTCTAGAAGTGGAAGCTTCTATTAGGTCTTCT